>VDFB02281492.1:998061776-998088081 GCA_007258455.2 Sequoia sempervirens | reverse complement strand
CGACTTTCATATCTACTACAACCAGGACATGTTTTTGCAGTTGTTGCACCGCACGGGAATGAAGAGAGATCAGACTATTGGTTGGCTTGATGTGTGTGGGTAAATCATAAGCTAACACAACTGATGGAAGATGTTGATGGTTTCATGTATCCTACAGGTTCAGTTGTGGTTGCAGGAACTTGGTTGTGAACATACATGATTAGAAAGAATGGCATACCTACATTTGAAGACTACGAGAAACACAAAACCATTCTCATGATTAGAAAGAATGGCATACCTACATTTGAAGACTACGAGAAACACAAAACCATTCTCATGTATTTGCACCTTGTCATAGCAACAAATGTTAAGTTGTTGAAGCATCATGCCAGACCAAAGACAAAACAACTATGGACACTTAGTAATGTTTATCATGAAGAAATATTGGATACTCTTAAGCAAAGAGATGACCCTTCAGGCACACTTGAATAGCATTTTCAAGAATGGAAGGTACAATGCTTACATTCATTATGCTTAAGTTCACTAGTGTTCTTTATTTAATATTGATATTTTGTATACTATTGCAATGCATGTATCTTTAATAGTGATATTGTGTATGTACTTTTGCGATATTTTTGGCATGATTGATCATAGACCTGCTACAACAATAGCCAACTCTGATCCTTTCAAAGAGGTATGTGACATATTACAATAATATAGATTGGTTATTCTAAGTGTCTTTTATAGTTTGTATTACCATCTCATCATCAATTAGGTCATTTAGAATAATATAGATTGGTTATTCTAAGCATCTTTTATAGTTTTCATCACAAATTCATAATCATTCAGGTTGTTTAGATTAATATAGATTTTTTAGTCTAAGCATCTTTTCTATTGTGACAATATAGATTTCTCATTTGACAACTTTTGTGATATTCCTGGCATGATTGATCATGGACCTACTTCAACAATAGCCAGCTCTGATCCTTTCAAAGAGGTATGCAATAGATTACAATAATATAGATTGGTTATTCTAAGCATCTTTTATAGTTTGAATTACCATCTCATCATCAATTAGGTCATTTAGATTGGTTATTCTAAGCGTCTTTTATTCTAAGCATATTTTCTATTGTATGTAGTTTAACTACTACCTTGATGGTTTGTATAGGTGCTTGTTAGTCTAGAACGTGAACATACTACTAGTGTGGAAGACTGTGCCCTAAATGCCTCCAATAGGAAAATTTTGTAAAATTTGAATTTTGAAATGTGAAACAATGTAAAAAGGTCATAATTGTGTATGGGCATAATCTATATCCAGTGATGTTTTTTGAAATATGGGTCAAATGTATGGCATTGTATAAAGGGTATGTTTAAAATGTAAAGGGGTATGTATTTTGGAAACTCATAGGTTGAATTAGTCATACAGGTGTATGCTTTGTTACTGTTATTGGGACAATTCTATAATAACTTCTTGTACTTAATCGAGCTACAACCGAAGGTTTTCTTCCTGGTTCTTTCCTATTGGTATTCTGATTTGAACCAGGTTTTGTAATATCTCCTATTTATATATAATAAATTACAATGGCTTGCCACTTTTGCCAAAAATAAAATGTAAAAAGGTCATGTGAAGGTCATTTCTAATGTAATTGAGTCTTTGATCTAGCAAAGTGGAAACAAGGTATTTGGGTGTGCATGATGTTCAAGTTGATTGGGTAAGCATTTTTTGATGCAAGAGCTAGGTGGCTTTAAATAACACAATTACAATTAAAGATGATTCAAACTCCAATTTGATCCTCAAACCCAAACTTGGGTGCAACTTTACTAAAATAGGCCCATTTTACAAAGAGAATAAGATTTAAACACTTCCCAAACCTGAAATTTCAATGGGGTAGCATTATAAAACCTACCAAACTACCAAAACAACAAATTTTTTGGTGAGATATACTTTCTAAAGCTCTATTTCAACAAACCCTCATTTTTAGTAATTTTCATGAGGTTTTTAAGGAAATCAATGTTTCCAAGCTTGCCACACCCTATAAATTAATCAAGCATGTCTATTAGAACTTGCACAAGCTTGATAAACCTTAAATCTTGCTGCCCCTATGTTTCATTGACATTAGTAGGTTGTAGCCACCATTTTTCACCTAATTTCACTCATTTTTTCCATGCATGGCAACTCACCAACTCAACAATTAAAGATGATTCAAACTCCAATTTGATCCTCAAACCCAAACTTGGGTGCAACTTTACTAAAATAGGCCCATTTTACAAAGAGAATAAGATTTAAACACTTCCCAAACCTGAAATTTCAATGGGGTAGCATTATAAAACCTACCAAACTACCAAAACCACAACTTTTTTGGTGAGATATACTTTCTAAAGCTCTATTTCAACAAACCCTCATTTTTAGTAATTTTCATGAGGTTTTTAAGGAAATCAATGTTTCCAAGCTTGCCACGCCCTATAAACTAATCAAGCATGTCTATTAGAACTTGCACAAGCTTGATCCAACCTTAAATCTTGCTGCCCCTATGTTTCATTGAAATTAGTAGGTTGTAGCCACCATTTTTCACCTAATTTCACTCATTTTTGCCATGCATGGCAACTCACCAACTCAACAACAGACCTTTCCAGCTCTTTAAACCAACATAGTCACCTTATATAGTCCTAATAACATCTACCATGGCCATACCATCTAGCTATAGACCGTACAATAGATGGTATGGCCTTTTAGCACTTTGGACTCTTAAGGGAAATCGTCGGTCCAATGTAGCTCAAAGTGATTCGACGTATTTGGGTGAAAAAGAGGATCATGCCTAGCATAAAAATACCCATCTAGACATGTTGGAATAGTCTATTTGGTTGTACAAGTTGTAAAATGAAAGTTGCACCACTTTAAAACTTTACACTACTTGCATCTGACAACTTTTCCCTCAACTAAAAACTTGCCACCACGGGAAAACGCCTCCAAGATAGAAAAAAATGAGAGAGGTTATTGTAGATGGGCCCAACACGATCCCATAGCCTTAGATAGAGAGTTTTTAAATGTCACGATTTCTGACAAATAGCCCTTCAAAGATTGTTGTCTTTAGCACTTTGGACTCTTAAGGGAAATCGTTGGTTCAATGTAACTCATAGTGATTCAGATTATTTGGGTGCAAAAGAGGACCATCCCTAGCATAAACATACCCATTCAGATGTGTTGGAATATTCCATTAGGTCATTTGAGTTGCAGAATGAATGTTGCACCACTTTGTAACTTTACACTACTTGCATATGACAACTTTTCCCTCAACTGAAAACTTGCCACCATGGGAAAACGCCTCCGAGATAGAAAAAAATGAGAGAGGTTATTGTAGATGGTCCCAACAAAATCCCATAGCCTCAGATAGAGAGTCTGTAAACATCACGGTTTCCAAGAAATAGCCCTTCAAAGATTGTTATGTTTTAGCACTTTAGACTCTTAAGGGAAATCATCGGCCCAATGTAGCTTGGAGTGATTCAACGTATTTGGGTGAAAAAGAGGACCATCCCTACTGTAAATGTACCCATCCGGATGTGTTGTAACAATCTGTTTGGTAGTATGAGTTGTAGAATGAAAACTGCACCACTTTGCAACTTTACAGTACTTGAATCTAACAACTTTTCCCTCAACTGAAAACTTGCCACCACAGGAAAACGCCTCTAAGATAGAAAAAACTAAGATAGGTTATTGTAGATGGGCCCAAAACAATCCCATAGCCTTATATAGAGAGTTTGTAAACATCACGGTTTCCGAGAAATATCCCTTCAAAGATTGTTTCATTTTAGCACTTTGGACTCTTAAGGGAAATCACCAGTCCAATGTAGCTTGGAGTGATTCAGCGTATTTGGGTGCAAAAGAGGACCATCCCTAGTGTAAACATACCCATTTGGACATGTTGGAATAGTCTATTTGGTCGTACGAGTTACAGAATGAAAGTTGCACTACTTTGCAACTTTACACTGCTTGCATCTAACAACTTTTCCCTCAGCTAAAATCTTGTCACCATGAGAAAACTCCTCCGAGATAGCAAAAAATGAGAGAGGTTCTTATAGAGGGGCCCGACATGATCTTATAGCCTCAAATAAAAAAAATTTAGGCATCACAATTTCCAAGAAATAGTTCATCAAAGATTGTTGCCCTTTTGCACTTTAGACTCTTAAGGGATTTCATCTATTGAACGTAGCTCGAACTGATTCAGCCTATTTGGGTGCGAAAGGGGACCATACCTAACCTAAACATAACTATCCAAATGTGATGGAATAGTTGGTTTGGTCATACGAGTTGTAGAACAAGATTTATTTATTCCCTTACAAGTAGTTTTCAGCCTCCAACTGAACTCCAACGCTGATTTTCGTGTGAAAAAAAGCCATGAGATCATAGCTTGTTGCTTTCTTTTTAATGGAAACTAGTGGGCAGAAGAGTTAAATTCTTCACAACCTTGGTTTGAAGTAATTTCATTCTTTTTTGTGAAAGTGGACTGCGACACAACTTTCATTTTTCAAAAATTGTTCTGCATCATTGAACTAATAATTTATCACACATCTGTAGAGAAACAAAGGAGTACTACAAACTAAAAAAAATTACACTTTCGTTCTCACTGACCTGATGTACTCTCCAACATCTCTCTGCTCTCACGTGGAGAGTTAGAACTACTTGGCCATTCTTTTGCATCATTAGGCAAGTTTTTCTCCTTTTGACAATGTTAAAAGCATGGCTGCATACAGATTAGGAAAAATGCATTTTCTTTTAGATTAGCAATGCATGGAAGATTAAAAAAGTATCCTTGATATTACAAAAAGATATGTGTTTATACACTTCAATTGTGTAGTCATCCTTTAGTTATTTCAAAGAAAAATATGCCTATGCCACTATTACACTGCACAGGTAAACCAAATTTTGTATTGTTGAGCTATATTAAGCTACCACTCTCAAGACCAATGTGAGAATGATACAAAATAACATTTGAGACTACAAGAAGACATCAAAATGGCTAGTGTACTAAAATAATTCTTATGATTTTTGAAGAATTTTGAGAACTCTACTCAATTGGCTTCTTTTTTCAAAATCATACAAATTGAACCCTGGCATCAATAGACTTTGTATATCAAGCTACCACAATTCAAGTTTCAATGATGAATATCTATCATGCATGTTTTAAATGGCATTCAATTTTATGGAGGTTTTGTTGTTTATATGATGTTATGTGATATTTTAATCCTAATTCATGCTTCTAGGCTGCATATATATATATATATATATATATATATATATATATATATATATATATATATATATATATATATATATATATATATATATATATATATATATATATATATATATATATATATATATATATATATATATATATATAATTTTTACATGTTTTTTGTGTGGGGGAGAGTCTTAAAAAAGGTTGAATAACTTGTTTTGGGGATTGATCAATGTAATTTTGTGAATAATAAATAAGATCATATTGAGCTACCTTGCAAAAATTGTGGTTTCTACAGAAAAAATTGTGTTTTCCCATTGTTTGGCCCCTACATAGCAAGTAAATGGTTGCATAGTGTGTGGAATGAGGGGGAAGTAGGCCTGAGACCCCTTTAAAGTTGTTTTGAGTGCTTTCTATTCATTTTTTGTGAGTTTTGTGCCAATTTTTCTCAAGGCGGGTAGTGAACCCAAAATTTGCATTTTGAGTAAATTATGAATTATTGAAGCCCTCCATCTACTGTACCTTTCATGTGGCTCAGTGGAGAGGTTGTGTACAATATTATTTGAATTTTTTTAGGTCAATTTAAGGTAGGGGAAATGATTTGTGAGTCTTGGAGTTGTCCTAAGCAAATCATTGCTTAAATTGCATGAAAATGGGGCTTTTAGCCTAGGGTTTGTTAAAGTCAATGAGAGTGGGGGAATTTATTTAATGTTTAAGCATATTGGGGTCATAATAGAGGTTTTTGAGTTGGTGGCATGGTCAGGGGAGTTGTGAAAGTGGGACTTTCAATAAACCCTATGCATTTGCATGGTAAAAAGAGGGTTTCATGGGACAACCTGCTAAAGGACCTTTAGGTGCATCTAATAATCTTAGAATTTTTTATCTTATGACACAAATCAAGATTGTTTGGGGTGTTCTTGTGAAGATCGAGTGTTTAAAGGGCACTCACTTTGTAAAAGAGGGCTAATTCACTAGCCTAGGATAGGGGTATGCTATTGGTTCTCAAATTTGGTCCACAAGAGTCAAGGGTAGTTTTCACATATGTTGTGTAACTCTGAAAAGGGTGTTTGATTCACTAATTTTTTTGTGTGGTATTTGATTCACTAATTTTTTGGTGTGGTGTCTTGGAATCCCTTAAACTGGGTTGTCAGTGCTACAAGGGAAAGCATAGTAAGGTTTGGAGTTTTGAGTAGATCATCTGATTTTGTTTTGAAATTTTGATTGATACTCATTGGTTTAGTAGATTGAATGGTTTCCAACCCCACTCTGCATCAATCCATAGCTTTTTTGAAAGCACTTGTTTTAGGATTTTAGCTATAGCAACAAGCTAGTGAACTGTTTGATAAAAAGCTTTGGTACACATGTATGAAAAATGTGGTAGCATAGACAAGGAAATTAACTATTTGAAAAAAATCCTCAAAGAAATGTGGTCTCATAGAATTCCTTGACAAGCAAATGCAATTGACAACTACTCCTAGTTATTAGTTATGTAATGTGAAGTAATTGCATAACTGCTTAGGTTGATTTTGTAAAAACTATATTGTAATTGAATTTTTTTCATCTATCAGCATCTAGTTGTTAGTTGTGTAATGTGAAGTAATTTTTTGAGTTTGAAAGATGTGCAATGCAATGTAATCAACAATATGAATATAAACTACATAATATAACCATTCTTTTTTATGCTATTGTACATTGATATTTAACCATTACTCACTTGATTAAATTTACAAAGAGTTTAATCATGCACATGAGAAAGAAATTCAATTTCAATTGTCAACTTCTATATATCAAATTTTCCAATAATCAAGTGTATGTCCATATACAAAAATGGCATCAACGCTAACTCAAACAAAGTTTTACAAAATGTGGCATATGCCATCTCGATATCTATTCAAAATTTACATGCCATTTAATGTCTATCTCATCCTAAAATACTGGTGGATCATCAAAATGGAGCCTCTTTGAAGCACTCATTGGCTCTGAAGGTAGCTACACAAGAAAAATTCAAACCACAATTGAGATTAGTTATACTATATAATTTAAAATTGAATAATTAACATCAAAATCAATATACATTGAATTATAATTGAACTCTAAAATTGAAATCTTGATTACCTGAAATATACATCTCTTCAAAGGATCAGGAGTCCTAGAATATGCCCCTCTCAAAGAACCAACCAATCCAACTTTTGTAATGTCAATCTATATATGTGAACAAAAACATAAAATTGATCCAAGTTAGCATAAAATTGTTGGTAATAGGAACATATTTACCAAACACAAAATAAAATAAACACATACCTCTTTAGGTTGATCATTTTCTTTATATCCTTTAGGTGTTTCAACACCTCCTCCTCGAGGTGTTCCAATACCTGCTCCTTTAGGCATTGTGACACTTGTCAACAACGATGTATAGCTCATAACTTCCTATACATAAAAATGACAAGTACATATGAAACTACCAATCTATATCAATGTATGTATAATCAATAAAAGATCTTAAAAATCTTAATTCAATCAAATTTGAGTTCAATTACCTTTCCCTTATCTAACATTGCACCTCCATAGTCTAAACAACATTGCACCCCGCTCGCAGTAGGTGTTTCCTACAAGAGGAAAATAAGATAAAAATATAAGTTATTATATAGTTTCATTAATGACAATTCAAATGACAAGAAAGTATATAATAAAAAAATGTAAATGAGTGAGTGCAAAAATATATACTGTATGCATGTTGAGGCCAAATGAAATGGCCCTAAGGGTGCTATTAGTCACTTCTACGAGCTCCTCCTCAGACATCAACTATTAAATAGAACATGTAAATAAATATTAGTACTTTATACTATCTCTTATTAATATTCATTTAAAAACAAATGCAACTTATGAATTTACAACTTAAATCTTACATGTGTCACTATTCCAATGTCCCCTTCTCTAGCAGGAGAGGACTTTGTAGGGTGCGCTCCACTCCCCTACATCTAATCTATAATGTCTACATCATGGAGGCCATAATCAGAAGTGTTGAAGGGATGCTTAGTGGGTTGTACAAGATGACCCAAGCATATCTGGTGGCACATAGAGAAAGTATGTGGCACACAAATATGTGGACCTAAGGAGGATGATGTAGCAGCACTCGAGCCATTGCCAACATCACCAAAATGTGATTTAACTACTGTAGAAGCATGCAAAACCAAAAGACCACTCAAATAGTGAATAACCTGGATAGTCTATGTGGTTGTATCCTGCATAATATCTAGATGATATAATGGAGGTGGCGGAGGAAGGGGAACATATGGGCATGGGACTACTCTAACTACCCCTAGTCTATCTTAGGCCATACCTCCACCGACGCCTTGGAAGGGTTTAATGTCAAATTAATTGACATGATGCCCTAACACAAACTCAGCGTATAATTTTTTAATAAAGTAAAATGGTATATCACAATTGTTGTTTGGTGGTTTAGTAAAAACCATACACCAATGATCCCAAAATTTATCTACAATGTCCCTATTTTTGCACCATTTTATTGAAAGTTTTGGTTTATTAACATTAACTAGAAAACCAGTGTGGGGCTTAACAAATAAAGAGGCTATTTGGGCTTTGGTTGTCTAGAGATCTTTCACATCATCATAAGACAATCCACATGCATAATATTCCCTCATGTCTTCTTTCCACAAATGAAAGGCATTACGTTGGGTGGAGAGGGTTTCTATATTTTTGATTATTTCCTTCAATGTGTTTTCCATCTCATATAATCAAGGGATTATCTTATAAACATCACAAATGCCCCTCAATTGCTCCAATTTTTCACCAATTAAGTCTTCAATTTATGGCTATGAAGGTGGTGGAGCGTTTGGCATTTGTGCATTTTCATTCTTAGCTGGTGGATTGTTTGGAATTTGTGCATTTTCATTCTCAACAGCCATAATACTTAATTAAAGTTAAAAACTAATTAATCTAATTGAAATTACACAATATAAATGAAATTATTGTAAAAATACCCTAGTTTTTAATAAAAATCCAAAAAAGCCCTAATTTTTAACAAAAATCTATAACAAACTCTAGTTTTTAATAAAAATGCATAAACGACACTATTTTTTAATCAAAGTCCATAAAAAACATTAATTTTTAATAAAAATCCATTGTAAACTCTAGTTTTAAAAAAAATCAATCAAAAATTGTACTTTAAAAAAAAACCATAAAAAACTACATAAAATTATACAAATCTAATTGAAAAATTGATTAAAACAAAAAAAATCCAAAATCTTAGCTTTCAAATCAGATATCTGTTAAAATCGGATATCTGATATTCACAATTCATTCTCACTGTGTGCCCACAACCTCTCAAAATGAGTGAAATGATTTTAAAAGCCCCTGGTTATGTATTTATAGGCACCTCAAATCAGATATCTGATTTGGATCAGATATCCGATTTGAATCGAATATCCAATTTGAATCGGATATCCAATCCAAATCGGATATTTGATATGTAAATCTTGGTTTGGGAATTACTTTGGAGCAATGTAATAACAACCAAGCCAAAAAATAGTCAACTCGAGATTTTTCGTGTTTTTGGGTCGATGGAAAACATAATTTTTTTCCCATTGCCACTTTTTAGCCCATCATGATCCTGCACATACCCATATTGGTTTCTCAATCTTAAGTAGTTAAGAAAAAAAGGAATAACATAGTTAAGAGACAAAGACAAGTGCATTACAAGGACAAGGCTAACAACTTCTTGCCCCACATAAAGTGTAAAGGAAAGAATGAGCTGAGGTGGGTGATGTGAAAGGATCATGAGATAGTGAGAATAGGGGATTCTACAACTATGGCATGATAAAGAGATTTAGTTTTTATGGGATAAGAGGAAAGCAATCGGTGTCAGTGAAGTGATACTTATCTACTATGTCCTTCAATGTCCGATATTCTTTGGTTCGATGTCCAAGAATGCGATGGTATTTGCAAAATGGTATATTAGAATATTTAGTATGAATGACCAACCTATTCATAGGTGGTAAAAGTATAAGACCATTTTTTAAAAGCAATTGAAGTCTCCTTTCACATTCGGGTGGAGGATGTGTAGGAAACTTGAGTTTCACCATTTTCATGAATAGGAGGAAGAGGACCCATGGGGATCCTAGGATCGTTTTCATTAGAATCAAGTAATGGTTGTTTATGTGGAAGGAGAATGTTTAAGTCAAGAGGAGAATCAAAGATCATTGTACCATCATCTCAAATTTTTCAATATTTAAAAGGAGGTTTATCAGGATGAGGATGATCTTGATATCCTAGTCCTGTTGTGTTTTCTTCTATTGGTTTTTGTTCAAGAAGTTAGTGAATATCATGTTCATGTTTTATGTCACAACCTTGTTTACTTAGGATAGTAAAGCCTTTTCCATATGTTGCTTCAAGGTTTATGGGAGTGTTTGTGACTTTGTGATCATAAAATGGGTGAGGATGTGTTGTTTGAGAGGAACTAGGTCCACTTGATGGAGGAACTTTAGGTCCATTGATTTCAGGATGTAAGTATGCAAAGTGATCAAGAGGTGCAATGGTAGGAAGATCTTGTGACTTCATGGATGGATAGAAGGTTGCATTGGATTCTAGTTTATCAAGGAATGCATTGTAGAACTTGTTCATGCTATCATCATCTTCTCCAATGATGTTTACTTGATGAGGAGGACAATCATGAGGAGTTGAAGGAGCATGTTGAAGTTCAAGGTCATTACCTAGGTCATAGCCAAAGGCACAATTGGACATGTCTACCAAGGATTTTAGGGAATTCCTTAACTTATTAAAAGAAAATTCCATGATGCAAGTAAACTTAGATGTAATAAATGACTGAAAATAGAGATTCGGGAAATTAAAAAAGAAAGTAACTACAAAAAATAGTAATGCAGGAAAATGCCAAAAAAATGCTAGAAATGTTGTTTAAAAAGTGTAGGTGGACTTATTCACCCAAGGTGACAAATGAGTCCCAATATGATTTTTTTTTGTGTTTTTTAAAAATTTTAATGTGATTCTAATGTTTTTCATAATGCAATGAAGGATGTAGATGAAATTTTTTAGTTTTTCAATTATATGCAATGCAAAAACGAAATCAAAATGAATGTTTCACTAATGCAAGTTGAAAAACCTTAGAATGCAAAAACAAAAAGATAACCTAATTGAAAGTTGATGCAAGTGTAATCTAGGATGCAAGATGCAAATGGGAATCAGAAATGCAAAGTGTTCAAAAGTCGGGTTCACCAAAATGAACCATAGATTTTTGGCACCACAAGACTCCCTAACTCTTCTAGGGTTTTTCACCTAAAAGGAGAGAGTAGGTCCAAAAATTCTAGCTAGGTTCATTCAAATTATGTTATGTATAATGTTGTTTAGACTAAATGAAATAAAATAAGTGCAATTAAGTGATCTATATGACTGAATTTGAATGCAAAACTAAAGATTTATGCAATGCTAGAAAACACAATGTGATATGCAAACAAAGAGCTATGAATGAATAAATGCAAAATATAAAGGAAATGGACTAAATCATAGTGCACCTAGGTAGATATTGAGGAATCTAGAATCTATTGAATGTTGTATGGAATCACAAAAATTTACCAGTGGGAATCATTTGCCCAGAATGGCAAATTAGTCCCGCTTTTAATGAAAACTGTTAGGAACTAGTTTCTGAGTCCTAGGATCTGGAATCTGACAAAACTTAGATTTCCAGCCTTAAGGTGGAACTCATTCGCCACTAATGGCGAATCATTCCTCTCCCAAAATTCTAAGAAATCAAGAGACAACTCTGTAACACCAGATTTGGAAATGTCTACTTGCCAGGTTGCCAAAGTCAATTCTACACGAAACAGACAAAATACATTCTCCAAGCTTGAAATGTGGTTGGTTTGACTTGAAGCACCTAGTTGACTTGTTGACCACTCTTCAACACCTAAATGCTTGTTAATTTTGTATACAAAGGTCTGCAAACACACATGCAAGAGAGGAAAATATGTAGTGTCAATGGATGCTCCAAAATGCTTGATTAGTGCTTGATTTGATGTTGTAAGATGGTTGAATGCTTGAGATTGCTTGAATGTGATATGTGAATGTAGTAGGATGTAAAATGAGGTGAAAATCACTTATTTATACAATCTTGTGCCTTAGTAACCCATTGATACCTCATCATTGGCCGACATCAAGTGATTTTGAATAAAAACCTGAAAGGAAATTTAAAATATTTTGAATTTGGAGCCAAGGGGGATTCACTCACCACCCGTGGTGAATGGGTCCCACCTAGGACCTGAAAATGGGTGTTGGGAATTAAGTCATATTTAATGTTGTTTATCAGGTTTAAATTCAAAAATTCACTTAATTAAAGCTTATAAGGGCATAAAGGGGTCAAATAAAGCACAAGAAAGGTGTAAATAGTAAAATTATGCCTAGAAAAGCATGAAATCTTATTACAAGACTTTACAACACTTCAAAATAGGAATTGATAAGTGATGAAAAGGCTATTTTTAGGTGAACTATAATGAATAGAGTCTAGAAGAGTGTAGAAATGTTTTACAACACTTCACAACACCTTCACAAGACATCATTATTTGAATTTTAGTACCTAAATATGCATGTTCAAGCCACATTACAGCATAAAATCAAAGAAAAATAGACCAAACATCATGAAACTAAACCTAAAAGGCTATGAAAATGATAAGGGGATATTTTTCTCTAGCATAGAAGTATAATACATGATACAATAGATTTATGGTACAATACAAGTACATGAATTATAATCCACATGAACTGGAATAAGTGCAGAAGTCTTCATATCCAAGAGTAGTCTCATGAACATGAACAAAGTGAAGTGAGGGAACCCAATGGAGAATAAGGTACATTCCACCCGACCATGTGGAACCCTAAGGTCCACCCCCCATGCTAGGAGATAACACTCGGTCTCACAACAACAACAACAACAACAACAACAAGATGACCACACCAGACACAACAAGGCTAAACAAAGAATAACTAAAAAATGTTACAACAACAACACATCACAAAAGAACATGGATTGCTTCCAGAGGGCATCACATGCAAAAGGGAGAGAATAAACAAGGAAATACTAGTCTGCAGAGGGAAGAGTGTCATCGCATGGTCCTGACGTGGGTTACCTTGGAAATCTAGCACTAGCTGCCAAACCCAATCTATGGTTACCCTGGAAGTCTCTCACTAGTTGTTGGCCCCCATATATGGCTACCTTGGAAGTATCTCACTAGCTGTCGACCCCATACGATGACACATGTGAAAAAAATCTTCCTTTCATGAGGATAGGGAAGTTGGTCTTGCCAACTAGGCCTTCTCAACCCATCCCTAGCCTAAATGAGCACTACAAGCATGGGCTAGGCATTCACTTATCTTGATTAATATGTAGACTACCCAACCCCCTAATTCATTTTAAGTTATCACTAAGTTTTAAGAAACGCACACATGGGTTACTCTAAGGAAAGCTAAGGTTCGGAAACAACTCTCCTAATGTCAAAACCTCAGGGAAGAATGCAAACGTGCTTTAAAATTTTCAATTACAGTCCAATTAAGATACACTTGAAAGAAATAATAGAAATGGAGAAATGAACATACACACATGAACACCAGAATTACGTGGGAAAACCCTTACGAGAGAAAAACCCACCACACTAACAAAAACCCCTTTGTATTACAGTAATGAAATTACATACAGAGTACTGGCTTCACTCTCTGATGTCAAATTTACAACATAATCCTTGATAAACCTTGTATAGGAAACATTCTAGTTACAATGCTCTATGAATATAATTCACAAACACTGATCACATATCGAACTATTTACCACACTGTTCATCACACTGATCGTCCAACTATTACCGAACCAATCACAATCTTCAATCTCTGAGTATATCCATGTCACCCATGGTTTGTCGATCTTCCTCTTAGTAATGGTCATAACAGTTCAACTTCCAACAGTTCTCATTCTGATCCCTGATTGGTTGAAGAAAAACCACATAGGATAGTCCTTCACTCAATCAAAGGAGTTCAAAATGTATTTGCATGTCGGTGAGACACTAACCATGTCTCCCCAATACCACAAGACCTGATTGTAGTTATCACCAAGAGTCATCACCTTCGGCAAGAGGTTACACCGAGTTCACAAGCTGTCAGAAAGACATAACCATATCACTAGACATCATACCGATGATCATCACATCTAGCACTATCGCTATGACAATTTCTAGTCAGTGAGAGATCATACTGAAGTTCCAAAGTCACATAGACATTAGCATTCCCATCGGCAAGACTATCACTATTCGATAAGAGATCAAACCGAAGCCTTCATGTTACACCGATGACTCCAAGTGTATACCCATTCGGTGAGACATCTCTTGTTGGTAAGACTTCATACCGAACGTTCATATCTTTCCCCGATAACTGTTGTCGCCAAGAGTCTCACCAAAGACATCCAATAACAAACACATGTAGCGATGTCAGCAAGATTTTCGCTATTCGATGAGACATCATACCTAAGCAAGCCTTTCAGCCAAGCATCTCCCTGATGACTTCGAGTGTATAACTATCAGCGAGAGAACCAACTATCGGCAAGAGATCTTACTAAGTCTCCATGTCACCCCGATGTCTTCTAGTGTATACTTATCGATGAGACATATCACATCGCTAATACTTCATACCGAAAGCAAACCTTTTAGCCAAGAGTCTCCCCGATAACTGCAGTCACCATGAGTCTCCCTGACATCCACTAAGAATCAAACCGTCGGCAAGACCAACCCACTCAGCAGAGGGTTACAGCGAACACAACAAGTCACAGCAATAGCTCTAGTCAGAAAGACAATAACAAGGCCTTGGTGACCTAAGAATTCCACAAGGTTAGACAACTACTAGTCAGCCAGATAGCAAGAATGTCACACCGACTTTGCTCTTCCAAAGGTTTCAGCCTATGAGATTGAGGCACAAAATTCCAATGATCTCCCATTTGATGAAGATCACACAGGAACCTCCAGAGCACAACAAAAACTACTGAAATTCATGGGAACTAAGGCCCATTGAACTGGCACAACACCTGAACTTGTTTGTGCTCACTAGCTTCGTCAATGCATCTGCAACATTCTCCAGAGTATCCACTTTTTCTAACGAGACCTTTCCATCCTCCACCATATCTCATACAAAATGAAACTATACATCTATATGTTTCATCCTGGCATGGAAAGTAGGATTCTCTGCCAAACAAATAGCACTCTGATTGTCACAGTAAATTGTTATTTTCCCTACATGAAAATGAATGTTAGAACACAAACATTTTAACCAAATTGCTTCTTTACAGATATGTGTTGCTATGATGTATTCTACCTCCATAGTGGACAAAGCAACTACAGCTTGCCGCTTACTCATCCAACTCACTGCACCACCATTCAACATGAAAATATATCCACTAGTGGATCTTCTACTATCAATGTCCCCTGCCCAATCAGAATCCACATAGCATCGAATGTTGAGAGTACTCTGTGATTCAACCAAGTTTTCATGGTAACACAAAGCATATTCTGAAGTGCCCTTCAAATATCTGAATACTCTTTTCACAGCATCCCAATGTGTCCTTCTAGGATTAGCCATAAACCAACTAAGTACTCCCACTGCTTGGGCAATGTCTGGCCTTGTACAGACCATTGCATACATTAGACTGCCAACCACACTAGCATAGGCACACTAGTCATGTCCTTCATCTTAGTAGGAGATTTTGGACAGTCTTCAACAAATAGCTTCATTCCCTGCAAAACTAGAACAACTAGCTTCTTGCAATCAGTCATACAAAATCTCTCTAAAACATTCTTGATATACTTACTTTGACTAAGCCAAATTTTTCTACAATTTCTATCCCTAGTTATTTCCATTCCCAGAATATACCTTGCTGCACCAAGATCTTTCATTTCGAACTTTGCAGACAATTGAGACTTAAGATCATAAATCATTAACTTACTATTTCCTATGAATAGCATATCATCAACATAGAGAGAAATAATAAGAACTCGATCACTTTCAGCTTTGTAATACACACAATGATTAGATTTTGATCTTACAAATCCCAATGACAGAACAAAAGTGTCAAACTTCTGGTACCACATTCTAAGAGACTGCTTTAATCCATACAGAGATTTTTTCAACTTGCAAACCAGTTTTTCTTTACCTTTCTCCACAAAGTGCTCAGGTTGGGACATATAAATTTCTTCTTCAAGGTCACCATGAAGAAAAGTTGTCTTCACATCCATCTATTCAACCTCTAAGTCATATGTTACTATAAGTGACAAAAGGAATCTGATAGATGTCAGCTTAGCTACAGGAGAAAAAATCTCCCCATAATCAATTCCCTCTACCTGGGAATAACCCTTCGTAACCAACCTCACCTTGTACTTTTCCACACTGCCATCCAGACCTATTTTCTTTTTAAATACCCATTTGCAGCCCACAACTTTTCTGCCTTTAGGAAAGGGTACCAAACTCCAAGTATCATTCTTTTCTAATGATGCCATTTCTTCATTCATGGCTTCCAACCAAGAGTTTGAATCAGATATTCTAAATGCCTCTTTCACAGTCCTAGGCTCATCAGTGCTAGAAATTGAAGCATAGGCACAAGTAAAATCTATCAAAGAGAACCCATACCTATCAGGTTGCTTTCTTTCACAAGTTGACCTCCTCACTTGTTGAGGCTGAGGTTGTTCTTCTTCTTCAGAACTCTCAGAACTACTTGAGCTCTCCTTTCGGTACATTTTTGAATTTTCAATTCCTCTTTCCGGTGTAGGAGGAATTTCAACTACATCCTTTTTGTTTTTTGACTTTGTCTCTGACTGTAGATCCAAGGTAGAAGGCTTCAACTCATGAAAGATAACACTTCTACTGTATAGAACCTTCTCTGTATCAGGATTCCAAAGCTTGTATCCTTTTATGCCAGCACTATAGCCAATAAAAATACATTTGAGAGCCTTGTTTTCCAATTTGGATCTTTTCTCATTTGGAACATGTGCATATGCCTCACAGCCAAAAACACGAATGTGTCTTAGAGAGGGCTTCTTACCAGACCATGCTTCCAAAGGTGTTTTCTCAACAAGAGCAGAATTAGGAGAATGGTTTATCAAGTAACATGTTGTAGCAACTGCTCAGCCCAAAACTTCTCCTCCAAGCCAACACTTCTCAGCATACTTTGTGCTCTTTCCATCACTGTCCTATTGAACCTTTCTGCAACTCAATTTTGCTGTGGAGTGTAAGGTGTAGTTTCATGTCTTTTAGTTCCATGATCTTTACAGTACCTCTCAAATTCATCAGAAAAAATTCACCGCCATTATTAGTCCTTAAAAATTTTATTTTTCTTCTAGTCTGATTTTCTACAAGGTTCTTAAATTCCTTAAACCGACTGAACACTTCTGATTTACTTTTCAAAAAATAGACAAATGCCCTTCTTGAATAATCATCAATAAATGATACATAGTAGGGTATATGCAGGTTAATGGTGGGCCAAAAAGTGGAAATGAGGAAAAAAACACGTCTTCCATTGACCGAGAAAATGCGAAAAGAACATGTTGACTTTTTGTAGGCTCGGTTGTCACCATACCAAACACCAAAGCTACTTTTACACATCGGATATCCGATCCAAATCGGATATCTGATTTGAATCGGATAATTGGATATCCAATTTGTAAAAAGTATATATTAAACACTTCAGTCTCTTTTTTGAAATCATTCGGTTGAGAAGAACCCGCGGGTGCACTGTTCATCTATTGTTCGCGTAACAGATATCCGATATAGGCTATATTCGATTTGGAAAGGTAAGTTCATTTATTTTCATTTGATTTGACTCAATTTTGATTTAGATTTGAATAATTTCATATGGTTTATGTTGATTTTTTTTAAAAATAGGGTTTTTGATTGAGTTTTTGTGAAAAATTTGAGTTTAGAATAGATTTTGATAAAAAAATGAATGTTTTTTGTGGATTTTTTTTCAAAATACGGTTTTTGATTGAATTTTTATGAAACAATTGAATTCAAAATAGATTTTGATAGAAAAATGAATGTTTTTATTAGATTTTGATTTAAAAATAGTGTTTCATTTATATTGTCTAATTTTAGATTAATTATTTTTTAACTTTAATCAGGCATTATGGCTGTCGAGAATGAAAATGTACAAATTCCACCAATTGAAAATGAAAATCCACTAGCTAAGAATCAAAATGCAGAAATTCCAAATGATCCACCACCTCCGCAGCCATCAATTGAACAATTAATTCATGAAAAATTGGAGCAATTGAGGGGCATTTGTGATGTTGATAGTAAAATCCCTCGATTATCCTATATGTCAACCACATTGATAGGAATAATTACAAATGTAGAAACCCTCTCCTTCCAACATAATGCATTTCTTTCATGGTGAGAAACCATGAGGCAATATTATGCATGTGGAATGTCTTATGATGATGTGAAAGATCTCCAAATAACAAAATCCCAAATAGCCTCTTTATTTATTAACCCCAGCACTAGCTTGCTAGTTAATGTTAACAAGCCAAAAATTTCTATAAAATGGTGCACGCATAGGGGCATAGTAGATAAATTTTGGGATCGTTGGTGTATGGTTTTTGATAAACCACCCAACAATAATCTTGATGTACCTTTTTACTTTATTAAAAAATTATATGCTGAGTTTTTGTTAGGGCATCATGTCAATTACTTTGACATTAAACCCTTCCAGGCCATTGGTAGAGGTATGCCTCAGGATAGGCCAGGGGCAGCTAGAGTAGTTAGGTGCCCACATGTTCCCCTTCCTCCTCTTCCTCCACCACCTCTAGTACAACATCCTAATATTACGAAGGATGCAGCCACACAAACTATCCTATCCATTCACTATTTGAGTGGTCTTTCTGTTTCCCATGCTTCTTTAGTAGCTCAGCCATAGTCTGGTGATCTTGGCGATGGATCTAGTGCTGCTGCAGATTCCTCCTCAGGTCCACATATTTTTGTGCCACATATTTGCAATACGTGCCAACAAATATGTTTGGGTCCTATTGTACAACCCCCTGAGCATCCATTAGACACTTCTTATTATGACATCCAGGATGTGGAGATTATATCAGATCACACGCAGGGGAGTGGAGCACACCTTACAGAGTCCTCTCCTGCTAGAGAGGTAGACATTGGATTAGTTACAAAGGTAACATTTAAGGTGTAAATTCATAACTTGCATTTTTTTTAAATGAATATTAATAAGAGATGGTATCAAGTACTAATATTTATTTACATGGTCTATTTAATAGTTAATGTCTGAGAAGGAGCTCACACAGGTGACAGATAGCATGCTTAGGGCCATTTCATTTGGCCTTGATATGCACATAGTATGTATTTTCTCACTCACTCATTTACATTTTTTTACTGTATATTTGCTTGTCATTTGAATTGTCAATAATGAAATTATATATTAACTTATATTTTTATCTTACTTTCTGCTTGTAGCAAACACCTTGTGCAAGTGAGGTGTGACGCTCTCTAGACTATGGAGGTACAGTGTTGGATAAGGGAAAGGTAATTGAACTCAAATTTGATTGTATTAAAATTTATAAGATCTTTTATTGATTATGCATACATTGACATAGATTCGTAGTTTCATATGTACTTGTCATTTTTATGTACAGGCGGTTGTGAGCTATACATCACTGTTGATAAGTGGCACAACACCCGAAGGAGTAGGTATTCGAATGTCTGAAGGAGGAGGTGTTGAAACACCTCAAGGAGGAGCTGTTGAGACACCTAAAAGAGATACATAAAAAGATCAACCTAAAGTGGTATGTGTTTATTTTATTTTGTGCTTGGTAAATATGTTCTTATTACTGACAATTCTATGCTAACTTGGATCAATTTCATGTTTTTGTTCACATATATAGATTGACGTTACAAAAGTTGGTTTGGTTAGTTCTTTGAGAGGGGTATATTCTAGGACTCTTGACCCTTCAAAGAGACGTATATTTCAGGTAATCAGGATTTCAATTTTAGAGTTCAATTATAATTCAATGTGTATTGATTTTTATGTTAATTATTCAATTTTAAATTATATAGTATATCTAATCTCAATTGTGGTTTGAATTTTTCTTGTGCAACTACCTTCAGAGCCAATGAGTGCTTCAAAAAGGCTCCATTTTGATGATCCACCAGTAGTTTAGGATGAGATAGACATTTTGACATGTAAATTTTGAATAGATACCGAGATGGCATATGCCACATATTGTAAAACTTTGTTTGAGTTGGCATTGATGCCATTTTTGTATATGGACATACACTTGATTATTGGATAATTTGATATATATAGAAGTTGACAATCAAAATTTAGTTTCCTCCTCATGTGCATGATTAAACTCTTTGAAACAATGGTTAAATATCAATGTACAATAGCATAAAAAGAATGGTTAAATATTATGTAGTTTATATTCATATTGCTGATTACATTGCATTGCACATCTTTCAAACTCAAAGCATTATTTCACATTGCATAAGTAACAACTAGATACTCATATGATTAACCCTACAAATTTCATACATTTGGAATAATTCAATGATCCTTAACTAAATTATTCATACAAACTTCCTAGATTTGGAATAATTCAATGAAAATCAGCCAAAACATTTAAAAAAGATATTTAGATCTAAAAAATTCACATATGATAAATAGATCTACACATATAAGTTGGTTGGAATAGAGTATTTAATTCAAATAACTGACTTGATGATTACAATTTTTTTGTTTCAATTGTTTGCTCATAACCAAGATTACAATGATCAAAAATTTTTATAGAAAAATATTGGGATGCTAAAATCCACTATGCTTGGTGTACATATGCAACCTTTCTGTGAAATTTTCCTCACAAATCCAAACAAGTTTCATCCTCCAAACTAGTGCAAGAGCACCTTAAGGTCTTTTGGAAGATCTTAGTGATCTTTGGCTTGTAGGTGGTTCTATCCAACCACCGAGGGAATAAGGACTATGATATAAAGTCCCTAGGTTTTTTCTAAGAGTGTGTTAGGGTAGGTTTGGCTTAGAGTCTTGAACGTTATGAGTTCCTAGACAAATCTTGGCAATTTGAGCATTTTGGCAATGTTGCCTTGGCAATTTGGCCTAAAAGTTGAAAAATAGCATTAATGTTGTTCTAAGTCCGACCCAAGGGTCCTAGCATGTGGGAGAAAGGTATATAAGGTCATCCAAACCCTAATACCTGGGTTGGAAGTTCATTTTCACAAATTGAGACTTGGAGAGCATTTTTGTGTGATTGGAATTCAACTTTTGAGTGCATTTTTGTGTTTGAGCCTTCATCCAGTCAAGAATGGATTGAAAGGACTAACCTAATGCTTTAGTGTTTCATTTGTTTCATTTACTTACTCTACCTAGCATTAGATTAGTCATTTAGACCAACTGGTTAAGATTTTGCAGGTTTTTGGGTTTTTGGACTCACTGCCGGTTTGGGCCAGTTTTGTGAATAATGAGTCCCACTTGAGTTCTCGTGGCTTTCCTCTCATGGTCACTTGGAATAAATATGGGGACTATGTAAATAATTTACATACAGGTTTAGGAGTCTTTGTTTGCAGCGGAAGTGAAGAAACTATCAAGCACTAGCGAGTGCAAGTGCATTCTAGCTAGTGGCTTGGAGAGGACAGCAGTAAAGAAAGCTGCTAAATGGATTTTTTTGTGCCAATCAAGAGCATGGGAGTGTGGGAACATGTATTACATACATGTTTGTGCAAGGAGGAGAGTTGAGGAGGTCATTGAAGCCCTCAAAGTTGGAAAAAGGAGCTAAAACCCTTCAAACCCTTGAAATTAGGGAGGTATGAGGACAGTCATATGAACGGCCACTTGGGAGACCGTACACCTAGTAAATATTGAAGCCAAGGCTACCACTAGAAAGAATATCAAAAAATATTTTGGGGTTGTTAAGACCGTTTTTGAGAAAATCCAAGAAAACGGGTTCTAGGAGGCCTAGTTGGGGCAAAAGGCTACAAGGCCTAAAATGGAGTTTTTCAAGAAAGCGATGGGAGAATGGTGAAAGAATCCAATGAGATGGATAAATGAGGTGTAAAATCAAAAAAGATATGGTAGAATAACCTTTCCTATCCCCTGGAGTGGTTAGGACACTTTGGGTCAGTTTGGAGCCTAGGGAAGCCTAGTGGCGAATTGAGAGTAATGGAGAAAAATTTGAAATTGGTGGAGAGTCTTATGAGGTGAGAGGGGTTTAGGAGAGATCCCTGAATAGGGTAGAGAGGAATACCCTAGGAAGACTATAGAATAGGTCTTGGGAAGAGCAAGAGTGCTCTTGAAAGGTAAGTCTCCCCATCAAATTGGTAAAGGAAGAGGTAGAGACTCTAGAGGTGGACAACTCAGAGAAAGGAGAACAAGTCATGTTAAGAAGGATTTTGATCAAAGCACATACCAAGGATGAACACAAAAAAAGGAGAGCTCTTTTCAGAGTCAAGTGCAAGATACAAGGTAAGGTTTTCAAGGTCATCATAGACTCAGGATCAACTGATAATGTCATCTCAGAGGAGGCAGTACAAAATTTGAAACTGATCAAGATACCCCATTCTCAGTTGGCCTACTCCAAAGACAGGGAAAAAAGTTAGGAGTTTCCATGGATTAGCTCAGTTCTAAAGGAAATTTGTGAGAAGGTTTAGTGAAATTTGTGCACCAATTCTTGACACCATCAAAGGAGGACTAAAAATAAAGTTTGTGTGGAGCAAAGAAGCCAATGAAGGATTTGAAAGGTTGAAGAGGAAGATAGCTACCTAACCTATCTTAGTTTTACCAAGTTTTGAAAAACTATTCATAGTAGAATGTGATGCAAGTAACATAGCAGTAGGAGCTGTCCTAAGCCAAGAAAGTTAAGATGATGCAAGTAACATAGTAATTGAACAATCTTAGAAAAAAGAAAGTTGTGTCACGGTCCGCATTCAATCCAACAAGCAAAAATCAAAGCTCAGCCTCTTTGAATGAAAATGCTTGTTTGCAAAACAAATGAATAAGAATGAGGTAGTTAAGGTGTTTGAAGTTATTTAGAGGTCACTTTTAGGGTGGAAGGCTTAAAACTCCATTTTAAATGCACAAAAAATAATGAAATTACTTCAAACCAAGTTTGTGATGAAGTTAACTATGTTGCCCACTAGTTAACAGATAATTGACACCAGAGAAGAGCATCAACATCAACTGAATCTCATAAATACCTCCATTGTGAAATCATGCAATAATAGCCTTTGGTCTGATAATTTTATTCTATTGTCTCTACTTGCAGAGTATCGAAAATCTAATTTCTGGTGCCAATTAACAATTACAACATGCTTATTTATACACCAGCATGAGAAAAATATCAAAATGAAACTTCATATCGGCCCCCCACAAGATTCGGGCTCAATTCAAGTCGGGCGGCAATATTCTTCAAGTATTCTACATGTCGGCCACAAGACTTGCATTTCTGTTATTTACCAATGCATAATTAGCAAGACATAGCGTATGGTCCTGTCGAAGGAAATTCATTCGTTTTCATCCCATGTGCTTGTATTTCACTTTCGCATTCACTGTAGCTCATCCGTTGGTCACACCAAAGCCACATAGTATTCCTTTGTTCCCAATGTGCTTTGCTATAACACATAGATATTGCGGAGACCTCACACAGATTGTTTTAAGTTTCACCAAGAGCCAATATTGTTTTCCCAGTTGCCAAGACATAGGAAGATTCTCATCGAAAAGCACTTTTGTTTTAATCACTATTGCTGTGACCACATGACCTCGGAGAGACCTTTCATAGATTGGACCTTGTTTCACCGAAGATCCTCATTCATTTCGAGTCGCTATGACATCTCTCTCGTTACACCGAAGTTGCGAAATTTGCCTATGTTCCTTCATTGTAACACTGTGGTATCGGGGAGACCACATACCGAGATCATTTATGTCAAGCTGAAAGATATTCATTACTTCCATGTCGCTAAAACTTTCACTGAAATATAACCTTTAGACACCTTCGCCAAGACAACACATGGTCGAGGAGAGGTCCCAAAGAGTCCACCAAGTCATACCGATAACCCCTTTATTCATCCCTGAGTGTCGCTGAGACAAATCAAGCTTCATACCAACAAAGATCCTCATGTTTTCCTTTGGCAAGACCGAAGGTCACTCGCTGAGACCTTACAGCGATCGCCCCAACCTATACTGATATTGCATCTCTTCATGTTGTTCGTCGGTGAGACAATGGGAAGTCGTTATGACTTCATATCGAATACTCCTAGTCTGGCCAGAAATTCATCTATCATATTCAAGTTGCCAAGACATAAGAAGTCTCCCGCCGAAAAAACATTTTTCATTTGACACTGTCATGGTAGCACATAGATATCGGGGAGACCCTATGTCGACCGCCTCATGTCATACTGAAGCAGTTGTAATGACTCTCTGAGCAACTCTCTTATCCTTTTCCTTGTTACTTTTTCCAATAGACTTGAGAGCATTAAAAAGATTTTTGACAATAATAGAATTTTTTTCAGTCTTCTTGTTAACACGAATCTTCAATTTGGCTAGCAAAGGTCTCATCTTTTCAATCTTTAGCAATTGTAAAAAAGTTGGCATTGCTCGGTCAATGTCTTATCACTAAAATATTGGTTGAAAAGTATTCTAGCCCACAACTGAACAGTTCGTGTTGACCTCTTGCCTTCAAAATTGTTTATAATATTCTCATCAAATTCAAGTAACCATTTAGGGGTTCTTGAGGGTCTTGAAATTGGAATATGTCTTTCTTCCATACAAGGTTCTTCATTTCTCATGTAATTTGGTGAAACATAATTTACACTTGCTTCAATATTATGTTCAAAATCTTCATTTCCAACATTTTCACCTTGAACATTTTCAATATCAATTTGAATAATTTCATTCCCAATTTCAATATCATGTTCAACATCTTCAAATCCAACATTTTCACCTTGAACATTTTCATTATCAATTTCAATATTTTCATTCCCAATTTCAATATCATGTTCAACATCTTCAACATTTCAACATTTTCACCTTGAACATTTTCATTATCAATTTCAATAATTTCATTCCTAATTTGAATATCATGTTCAACATATTACAATTCCAACATTTTCACCTTGAATATTTTCACCTTTTATATTTTCACTTTTAACATCTTCAATTTCCTCTTCACTTGAAAGACCATAGGGGTTAGGTTCACCAATATTTAACATACCTTGTCTTCTCTTCCTATGACTTTCTCTATCTTTTTGTCTATATGCTTCAATTTCTTCTTTTGTAAGCTTTCTCTTACGTTTTTGCTTCCGACGACTGCTACTCCCCATTATACCTCATAAAAGATGCTAAAAATCATTGCTTGTGACAAATTTCAATAGAAGATGCTCCAAAAAGTTAATCTTTGTCTCTTCTTGTCTGAAACCGAGTGTGTGTCACCTGCAAACAGAATGTAGGGTCCTTTGGAATGCACAAAAACGGCCCACACGGGGCTTCCCACAAATCCGATATCCAATATGATATGATATCAAATTCATTTGAAACAAATTACGATACTTGTAATGGTATAATTTTTCTTCTACAAATCGGATATCCAATTTGAATCGGATAGCCGATTTGTGCACACATAGACCTAAGGGTTAATGGTAGATAAAAGAGGGTTTAAGGGTTAAAGGTTTAGGGTTTAGGGTATATGGTAGAGGGTTTAAGGGTTAAGGGTTTATGGTAGAGGGTTATAAGGGTTTAGGGTTTAAGGGTTAATGGTTAACGGTTAAGGGTAGAGGGTTTAAGGGTAGAGGGGAGACACATAGAGGGAGTGAGTGAGAGATAGAGAGATACCTAAGAGAGGGAGAGAATTAGGAGGAGAGGCTTGAGAAAGAGTAGAGGTTTGGGGTTTAGGGTTATGGGTAGAGGGGATAGAGATAGAGGGATTAAGTTAGAGAGAGAGAGAGAGAGTGAGGGAGTGGGAGAGAGATAAAGGGTAGAGGGTAGAAGGTAGAGGGTTAAGGGTAGAGGGGACATAGATATGAGT
>VDFB02281492.1:998018795-998059783 GCA_007258455.2 Sequoia sempervirens | reverse complement strand
ATAATATTTTATATATTAGTAATATATATACATTAACTAAAATATAGAAATAATATTTAAATATTATACATAATAATATAATATATTATATATTAAATTATAAACTATATTGTATATTTTAAACTATATATATTAAAATAAACTATAAAATATTTATTGCGTTTTCTAAATCATATATTATAAAGTGTAAAACATTTTTAAAAATTATATCCGATTTAAAATGGATATCTGATTCAAAATGGATATCCGATTTGAAACAGATATCCGATATTTCTGACAAAGAATTTATTTCCCTTGGATTAGCCTCGAGCTTGCTTTGGTATTTGGCTTGGACATGCCAATCCTAAGAAGTCAATGCAAAAAACGTGTTTGACAACTCACCTTGTTTTCCTAGACTTCATCCATGTGGCTGACAACTCTATTTTTAGCCAATGAAATGAAAAGGGTTTGTAGAGGAGACTCTCAGCTTTCCACCAATATAAATTATTCTTTACTTTGAATTTAATAAATAATTATTATTCATTTTCTATTAGAATTATGACTAAAGTCCTGATTGATAGGCTGATTGAAAATCATCTATAACTTTCAAATGGTATCATATTTTTTGAATCCAAAATATGCACACATTCTATGTTTCACATACTATAGGATTAAAAAAATAAAATTGAATTTTATTAAGTTTTGACCAAGTTAAGGTGGTCGACATACAGTTTTATATTTTTTAAAAGTTGTAATAAAAAATTGATAATTAATTATTTACTTGGAAAAAATTACAAAAAAATATGTGTCACATCCGGACATGAGTCCTCTACTTATATCTAAAATCTTATAAAAAATATTATCATTTTATTGTGGTTAGGGTGGTCAGACAGACACCTACTTCTTATTTTTCCTTTGAAATTTAAGTACTACTGCATTGAAATTTCAATTTTTCACCAAATAGAATTTTAAAAAAATAAAATAAACTTAGTAGTTTAGAAACTACATTCAATTTTCCAGAGATTCTATTCTTACATATTTTTGAAATAATATAGATAACTTATTCAAATTTTTATGTCAAGTTGCCTATCTCTGATTTTTCTGAATTTTCATCGCCACTTAAGGGCCTGTTTTTTCCATGATAATCCTTCACATACCTAGTACCTTGACTTAGAAAAAGAAGGAACATTCACTGGACCAAAAACATCAAAATGTATATAATCAAGCAAACCAGAAGATTTGTGAGGACTTGAATAAAATGAAACACAGTGTTGTTTACCATATATACAATGTTCACAAAATTCAAATTTGAGGTTACAATCATCAAGCCCTTCAACCAGGTTTTTATTCTTCAAGGTTTTTAAACCTTTCTCTCCAATGTGGCCTAGCCTATGATGCTAGACCATAGCCTTTTCTACTAGAAGTTTAACTTCCATTGAGTTTACACTATCATGAACTTTTTCCTCTTTTCCTCCATGAGTAGCCTTCTGTGACTTTATAGAGACACTATTACATTGAACAACATGTGCATCCAACTTATACAAGGTACCAATACGAGCAACCCTTGCTAGAACCATTGAGCCTCTAGTCATATTGTAGCCATTTCCAGAGAACGTGACTTGCACTCCAATATCATTCAGCTTATTAACAGAAAGAAGATTTCGAGCGAGACCTGGTATATGCATTACATCATTGATTCCCTTCACTCTTCCATTAGGGAATTGAATTCTGACTCTTCCACGACCAACAATTTCCAAAGATGAATCACTTGCCAAATACACCTTTCCAACATTGTATTTTTCATACTTCATGAACCAGTCTCTATGAGATGTCATGTGGAAAGATGCTCTAGAATCAATCAGCCAGACATCATCTGATGCGTGTGTAGCCAAGGCTGCAATGAAGGCATCTGCACAACACTCTGAGAAGAGTCATTGTTAGAATTCTTCTTCTTCTTCTTCTTTTTTTCTCCTCTTTACAATCCTTTTGGACATGACCAGGTTGCCCAGAATTTGAAAACTTCACCTGGGACTTCTTGTCAGGAGACTTTGATCTCCCTTATGATTTGGATTTGGACTTCTTGTCCTTCTTCTTGCCTTTTTCTTTCGATCTGCCTCTAATAGCAAGAGCCTCCTTAGCCATCTCAGAAGATTTTCTTCTCATTTCTTCTAATAAAAAAGAAGCAACAACATATTCCATCTTAAAAGTGGATGTCGTACTCCCAATAGCCATCACCAGGTGATCCCAAGAATCTGGCAAAGAACAAAATAACAACATACATCGATCTTCTTCATCAATCTTCACACCCACAGATGATAATTGTGCAATAAACATGTTGAATGTGTTCAAATGATTAGCAACAGACCCTCCTTCCTGCATTCTCAAAGTGTACAACTTCTTCCTCAAAAAAAATTTATTCACCAAGGACTTGCCCTGATAAATAGCTGCCAGTATTTTCCATAAGGAAGATGTAGTCTTTTCTTCATAAACATTTAGAAGAACAGAGTCTGCTAAATAGGGCCTTATCAACCCCTTTTATTTTCTATCTACAAGGTCCCAATCCTCTTGCTTCATGCATGTAGGCTTCATTCCAGGCACAGCAAGCCACAAACCACGATCAACCAATAGATCTCCCATTTTGAGTTTCCACAACTCAAAATTGTTGCCATTGAATTTCTCAATTTCAATCCTTCCTGATGTGCTTGACATCTTAATCTGTAATTCAAATTACCAAATTTCTACAAGACTCCCACTGAATAGAATTGACACAAAACCCAACATACCCACAAGGATAACACAACTGGCCAGGCTCTGATACCACTTGTAAGGAAATCTAAGGTGCGGAAACAACTCTCCTAACGTCAAAACCTCAGGGAAGAATGTAGAGATGCTTTTAAATTTTCAATTACAGTCCAATTAAGATACACTTGAAAGAAATAATAGAAATAGAGAAATGAACATACACACATGAACACAAGATTTACGTGGGAAAACCCTTATGGGAGAAAACCCACCACACCAAGAAAAACCCCTTTGTATTACAGTAATGCAATTACATATAGAGTATGGGCTTCACTCTCTGATGTCAAATTTACATCAACATAATCCTTGATCAACCTTGTATAGGAAACATTCCAGTTACAATTCTCTCTGAATAGAATTCACAAACACTGATCACACATCGAACTGTTTACCACACTGTTCATCACACTGATCGTCCAACTGTTACCGAACTGATCACAATATTCAATATCTGAGTATATCTATGTTGCCCATGGTCTATCAATCTTCCTCTCCATAACGGTCGTAACGGTTCAACTTCCAACGGTTCTCATTCTATTCCTTGATTGGTCGAAGACAAACCACATAGGATAGTCTTTCACTGGGTCAAAGGTGTTCAAAATGTATTCGCATGTCGATGAGACACTAACCATGTCTCCCTGATGCCACAAGATCTAATTGTAGTTATCACCAAGAGTCATCACCTTTGGCAAGAGGTTACACCAAGTTCACAAGCTGTCTGCAAGACATAACCATATCACTAAGACATCATACCGATGATCATCACATGTAGCGCTATCGCCAAGACAATCGCTAGTCGGCGAGAGGTCATACCAAAGTTCCAAAGTCACATAGACATCAACATTCCCATCGGGGAGACTATCACTATTCGCTAAGAGATCATACCGAAGCCTTCATGTTACATTGATGACTCCAAGTGTATACCCATTCAGCGAGACATCTCTTGTTGGTAAGACTTCATATCGAACGTTCATATCATTCCCCGATAACTGCTGTCACGAGGAGTCTTACTGAAGACATCTGATAACAAACACATGTAGCAATGTCAAAAAGACTTCCACTATTTGATGAGACATCATACCGAAGCAAGCCTTTTGGCCAAGGGTCTCCCCGATGACTTTGAGTGTATAACTATCAGTGAGAGAACCAACTATTGGCATGAGATCTTACCAAGTCTCCATGTCACCCCGATGTCTTCTAGTGTATACTTATCGATGAGACATATCACATCGCTAAGACTTCATACCAAAAGAAAACCTTTCGGCCAAGAGTCTCCTTGATAACTGTAGTCACCATGAGTCTCCCTGACATCCACTAGGAATCAAACCATCGACAAGACCAACCCACTTGGTAGAGGGTTACAATGAACACAACAAGTCATAATGATAGCTCTAGTCGGCAAGATAGTAACAAGTTCTTGGTGACCTGAGAATTCCACAAGGTTAGACAACTACTAGTTTTCCAGACAGTAAGAATGTCATGTCGACTTTTCTCTTCTAGAGGTTTCAGCCTGTGAGATTGAGGCACACAATTCCAACAGTTACCCTAGTGCCACTTTGTGCCCCAACTCCCATTGAGATCCATTCCCCCTACTAGTAGATAAGAGATCCAATAAAATCAACATGGTATAGCCTTAATGTACATGGAATGAAAAACCACAAAAGTATAAATATATATTTGAGCAAGGCATGGACCATCTCACTCTCAAACACAACTATAATAACAAGAAAGTAATGCGTGGCTAAAACCCACAGCAACGCATATGAAGTATAATTTCAATGAACACAAGGGTCCCACATAACAATTCACCCAAAACACATTTCCCAAGCCTCTGGAAGACTTCTAATGTTCATCTCATGAAATGACTTAAACAATTGCACAATAATCTAAATCATTCATTTTACTTCATACAAACACTCAAACAATAATAGACTCATGGAATACATAATAGATTTATGATCCAACCTTTTCAAGTTTGAAAAATAGATCTTTCATTTATTCTAGATTCAATACATCAATCTATTCATACTTAATGTTCTCCTTGTTTTCTTTAGTTAAATACAAATATATATATATATATATATAAGTAACAACACTCCTTTAAAAAAGTACACAATACATATACATGAATACATATATACACATATACATACATACATACATGCACACACACACATTTATATATATATATATATATATATGTTTCTATCTATTTATTTATATATATATTTGTTTATATAATTATTAACAGAATGTTGTTGCTAGTCTATTAAATTAAAATATAGTAATAAATTTATAATAGAATAGCCACATATATACATACATATACATATATATTGATATATAGTTACATGTATAAAAATTGAATTACTAAACATGTTGAAGATCTGCGGGCTATTATGGAAATCCAACATCAATTAACATACATAATATCAACATTGGGTAACATAATTACAATGAATTAAATAAATTGTATAAGCTATAGATAGTGATACATATACATTTCGACCCAATATACCAATGTTACACAATAATCAAATATATCAACAAGGATTACACCAATGTAGATTATTGTTAACTATATGACATCAAATTACATTGAATATCTTATAAATACCAATTGATAAACTTTTATTGCAGCGAATGCAATCTACAAGGTAAGAGGAACAGGCAATAAAATTGCATGCAAACAAATCTATTGTATGAGGCTTTTTCCATCACTATCAACATTGACAAGAAGTAAACAAGGCGCCGCTTTTGAAGTTGAATACCCACATTTAAAATGAGGCCAATGTCATCAAGAAATTGGCTTCATTAAATTGTAAAGGGTGACAAATGAACAAGGTTATAAAGCTCAGCTTGGGGATCAACATTGCCTCATCAATCCCACTGCTTTCAAACTGGAGACAGAGGAACACAGAAAAATTACAACACTAATAAAGCATGATATACACAAGTGAGGGGGCATCGAATGTATAGATTTGGTTCACCATACAGGCGAATATTCAAAACTTCAATCTTCTTAATACTATAGATTTCTCAATGCACAAGCATACTTGAATGGTTGCACACATTAAGATTTGGGTATGTATTGACAGACATTTCCAATCAAAACTCAATGAAGCTTGACATTCTTATGGCCATTTAGGTTTAAAGAAATCCATTACAATTCAAGGCATTCACTTGTTTGGAAGACAAAAGAACACAAAGGATTATTCTAGTGAATTAAAAGATGTTGATGCCATCAATAGCCATGCACCAGTTTCAGATTACCAACAATTAAATAAATCAAAGGTACAATGGAGAATACATAGAAGGACAAGCACAGATCAATTCCCAACAAGTATCTTAGCTAAAATCTTCTGAAGATGCAATTCCTAATTATTTGATTCAGGATTAAATAAACCAAGAATCATTTGTTTCAAATAGGCCAACATTAACATTTGTTTCCTAAACATAATATAAACTGGAAAAAATGGTAGAACTTGGATTCTCCTGCTTGCCAGAGGAAGTTTTGTTGTAGAGCTCACCACTTCTAGCTTGCAGCTTCAACACACTTCCAAAATCTCCATGAACATTGCAATCCCCAATTCCAAATCCTCCAAAAATCCAAAAACAAACTTTCAAGAATGAGAAAAAACTCTGAGAATAGGAAAATTATTGACGAAAAAATTACAAGATTAGTTTTTTAGAAAAATAACCAAAAGCCCCTTTCTTTATTTTTCTTAACCAATTTATTTACCATTCTTTAATGCCCGTTACTCCATGCACTCTTGATATTAATTATTTTCTTTTCTTTTATTTTCCCACTATAGTTAACTACCACAATTTATTATTATTTTATAATTTTAACCATATCATATAATTTGCACACAAATAAATCAACTCTTAAGATTTTTAATTTGTTAATAATAATCTTTCATTTTAATTCCATTTGCCCAATACCATGATTTAATATATATATATTTAATATTTTTTTATTAGGCCATTAATTTTAATTTATTAAATCAAGCAAAATATTAATAATATTTTATTTATTAAAACTACAAATATATAAAAAAAATTATATAGGGTATGTACATGATCAAGATGGACCAAAAAATGGTGATATGATGGGTATGTGTAGGGTATGTGGCTAACGACTTTTTTTTACCCAAAATTGATGAAACAAAGGGTTTTTAAAGGAGATTCTCAGCTTTCCACCAATATAAATTATGATTTACTTTGAATTTAATAAGTAATTATTATTCATTTTCTATTTGAATTACGACTAAAGTCCCGATTGATAAGCTAATTGAAAAACATAAAGAGCTTTCAAACAGTATCACATTTTTTGAATACGAAACATGTGTCACATTCTATGCTTCACATACTATAGGATTTAAAAAAACAATGAATTTCATGAAGTTTTGACCAAGTTAAGGTGGTCGGATCTGAGTTTTATATTTTTTAAAGTTGTAATAAAAAATCATAATTTATTATTTACTTGGAAAAAATTACAAAAAATATGCATCACATTGGGACATGAGTCCTCTACTTATATCTAAAATATCATAGAAAAATATTATCATTTTATTGTGGTTAAGATGGTCGACAAACACCTACTTATTTTTCCCAAATTTAAGTACTCTGCATTGAAATTTCAAATTTTCACCAAATAGATTTAAAAAAAAAAAAACCCTAGCAGTTTAGAAATTAAATTAAATTTTCTACATATTCTATTCTTACATATTTTTGAAATAATATAGATAACTTATTCAAATTTTTACGTCAAGTTTCCTAACTCTAATTTTTCTGAATTTTTCACCACTTAAGGGCCTGTTTTTTCCATGATGATCCTGCACATACCCTGTAAATTTATCAAATACTTTTTATCCACAATAATCCTTTATTTTAAAATAGTGATCAATCAAACACTAATTAAACAATTAACTCAAAAAAACATAAATCCAAGTAGTGTTTGACCTCAAAGCAAAACAAAAGTCAAGACACAATGACAAAGATAGACCAACTCAAATAAACCATACTGACAGGGTAATACGATCAAATATTCATCCTCATCAAGAATGATGGCTCAACATAGTAGACCCGATGCTATCTCCATTTCAATAATCTCAATTGGGTTTAAGGCACACTCAAACTTGGAAGTTTAGGTGAAGTCGATGTCTGGTACCTGGAACTTGTAGCAAACCACCAAGTCGAACATGTATGTATAGACAAATAGGAAAACACACCATGAAGGGAAAGTCACAGCGTCATAGGGCACTCACAAATGAGTGATGTAACATTGTTCCCTTTCAACAAAATACCTCGATGCACAATAATTAGATACTAAAATCATGATAGGAACATGTATCAGATAATCACATAATTCTCATAGCAATAATAACTCACACAATCAATTAAATCGATCTACTAAGCATGGAATAAACATAAACATCAGTAATAAAGTATCATCAACCAACATCATAACTATGCATCAAAGTATAAAAATGTCCAATAAAACCAAGTAACTGTTAGAAACAAAAAAGGAAAACTGAGGGGCACTACACTTGATGCACTATGCCTTTGACATGATGATATGATCTTCAATTGCTGAAATAAAACCTTGATAATATAACTTTGAATGTCTTTGAAATACTCTATATTACTCTTGAACTCATAAACTTACTCTTAGGATGCTTACATAGTAATTCTTAGGATTGCTTAGATCTTCTAGGATGATTTAACTATTTGAAACTACCTTATATTTATACTTAACTTAAGATTTAATCCTGAAATTTAAATGACACAAACCAACATCAGATCTATGATTCAAAATCATTAAAATCCTACCACAAATAAGTTTAAAAAGGGGCATCCTAAGTAAGGAGGACCCATTTTCCCAAAGTGATGAATGCGCCATAGCACAATTTTCTAGGACCAAGCTTCGGGGATGTGAAATAACATTAAAAACACACCTCAAATATGTTAAAAAAAGGTTGTCCTAGTTAAGGAGAACCCATTCACCCAAAGTGGCAAATGGGTCCTAGCACAGTTTTTTAGGACTCAAACCTTGCTAATTTAAATGTTATGCAATAACATTAATGAGTTTTGGATAGATCCTTTAGAAAATGAAACTAATAAGGCTTCAATTTAAATTAAAGGGGCCAACTAAACACAATTAACCTCAATAAATTAGGGTATGTGTAGGATCATGATGGGCCAAAAAGTGGCAATATGATGGGTATGTGGCTGACGACATTTTTTACCCAAAATTGATTAAATGAAAAGGGTTTTTAAAGGATATTCTCAGCTTTCCACCAATATAAATTATGCTTTACTTTGAATTTAATAAAGAATTATTATTCATTTTCTATTTGAATTACCACTAAAGTCCTAATTGATAGGCTGATTGAAAAAAATCTATAGCTTTCAAACAGTATCACATTTTTTGAATCTAAAACATGTATGCATCACATTTTATGCTTCACATATAATAGGATTAAAAAATAAATGAATTTCATGAAGTTTTGACCATGGTAAGATGGTTAGACATACGAGTTTTAATATTTTTTAAAAGTTGTAATAAAAAATTCATAATTAATTATTTGCTTGGAAAAAAATTATAAAAAAATATGCATCACATCGGGACATTAGTCCTCTACTTATATCTAAAATATTATCATTTTAATGTGGTTAGGGTGGTTAGACAAACACCTACTTATTTTTTCCCTGAAATTTAAGTACTATTGCATTGAAATTTCAAATTTTCACCAAATATATTTTTTCTTTTTAAAAATAAACCTAGTAGTTTAGAACTACATTCAATTTTCTACAAACTCTATTCTTACATATTTTTTAAATAATATAGATAACTTATTCAAAATTTTACGTCAAGTTGCCTAACTTTGATTTTTCAAATTTTTTGCCACTTAAGGGCCTATTTTTTCCATGATGATCCTACACATACCCATTAATAAATCCCTAAATTAGTGTAAAAGTGTAAGAAAACACTTTACAATACCCTAAATAAGGCACAATTAAGTATATTTTATCATTAAGTATTCATTCCCAATATAAGCAAGAAAAAGGGTTACTTTTTTCGATGCTACATTTTCCCCCACTTTAGTGAGAGTTTTCCTCCATGAAAAAGTCACACTAAAGTAGACATTCAAGACACTTAAGTATGCAACAATAACAAAGATACATAGTCATACCCTATCAAAGACCAAGAAAAGCAAAGAAAAATAAAGGATCAAGCTTCAATCATTCTTATATAATGTGGAATGCGATTATTTTTCCAAGAAAAAGGATCAAGCTTCAATGGCCCAAAACAATGTGGAACCAATCTAGGCTATTTTTCTATAACAAGGATGAAGCTTTGATAGTCCAACATGATGTGGAACATATCTAGGCTATTTTTCCATAACATGTGTGCTCACTTTGGGGTAGTGGAAGCTCAAGTTGTCCACTAGGTGAGTTATCCCAATGAGGTGGAAAATGAAAGAATCGTATTAGCTTCTCATACCATACTAAAATTATCCTCTTGAATGCTTTGATAAGGAACCACAATGCTATGCTTTGAATTCATTTGAATGTTATGTTTATAGGTTTTTTTAAAGGGGATTTTGCTTCGTTCATGTAAGGTCTTCTTTTTAGGGAATATCATGCCTAATGTCTCCAAGAGAGGACAAGTCAAGAGTATCATATCACCACTTATGGGATGCCTTGTTCACATCATGTCGCTAAGGGAAATCATATACTTAGAAATATCACATTCTTCAAGGACATCAAACCTAATGAAACCACCAAGAAAAGGACATGTGACAAGAAAAAAAAAAATCACGCCATGAAATATACAAAATGTTGAAAGATTTCATCGATGTGGGTATGTGCAGGATCATGATGGGCCAAAAAGTGGCAATATGATGGGTATTTGTAGGGTATGTGGCTGATGACTTTCTATTTACCCAAAATTGATGAAATGAAAAGGGTTTTTAAAGGAGATTCTCAACTTTCCACTAATATAAATTATGCTTTACTTTGAATTTAATAAATTATTATTATTCATTTTCTATTTGAATTACGACTAAAGTCCTAATTGATAGGTTGATTGAAAAAAATCTATAACTTTCAAACGATATCACATGTTTGGAATCCAAAACATGCATCACATTTTATGCTTTGCATACTATAGGATTAAAAAAATATAAAATTGAATTTCATTAAATTTTTACCAAGTTAAGGTGGTTAGACATACGAGTTTTTATATTTTTTAAAAGTTGTAATAAAAAATTCATAAGTAAGTATTTACTTAGAAAAAAATTACAAAAAAATATGCATCACATTTGGACATGAGTCCTCTACTTATGTCTAAAATCTTATAAAAAAATATTATGATTTTATTGTGGTTAGGGTGGTTAGACAGATACCTACTTATTTTTTCCCTGAAATTTAAGTACTCTGCATTGAAATTTCAAATTTTCACCAAATAGATTGTTTTTTTTTAAAAGAAACCTAGTAGTTTAGAAACTACATTCAATTTTCTACAGATTTTATTTTTACATATTTTTGAAATAATATAGATAACTTATTCAAATTTTTATGTCAAGTTGCCTAACTAGATGATTTTTTTGAATTTTTTGCCACTTAAGGGCCTATCTTTTCCATGATGATCCTACACATACCCATGTATGCCCCCACTTTAAAGTGGTTTATAGCACCATTTTTGTGAGAAAATACTTTAAAGTAACCAATGTTTTCTCCTAAGACATGAGAGCTTTCCTCAAGAAACCCTATGCCAAGTCATATGTTTATGAAATAAAGCTACATCATGAAATAGGAAGGAAGGGTTTCCCCCAAAAATACATAAGGGATCTATGGATTTAGGGTCACTATGTCTTTGCTATAATATTGTTTTTAGTGATCAGAACTATCATCATTGCCCAAATACTCATAGAACTGGAATAATGACACAAAGAGAGAAAAAAAATAAAAATCCTTCGGGTCAACATGGAAGAGACCTAAATGTATCAATGTCTTGCATCATTCCCAAAAGGAAAACATAAGACAAAGGAAAAAGATAAAATAGAATCTTTTGGGTCAACGTGGAAGATACCTACATGTCTTGATGCCTTGCATCATCCCCAAAAGGAAAACACAAGACAAATGGAAAAGATAAAGAGTTTACGACATAAAGAAGAAGATAATTACATATAGAGGAATGCACAAAAAGAGAGAGATACATCAAATAAAACATCATGAGGGATCACATTACGCACACGCAATCACATAAAGAAAAATGAAAAATAAAAATACTAGTAAGCCACATGTGAGTCAACCTAGAGTAGGTCGTCTGCATCCCAATCTTAGTCTATATAAATGGAAGGAAAACAACTAGCTAAAGGGATGAAAAACATGCACCAAAACTAGGAAAAGGCTAGCTAACCCCTTGCCCCTACTAAGTGCAAGACAAGGATGAGTTGAGATAGGTGATGAGAATGAGCTCCTTGTGATAAAGAGAATGATTTTTTCCATGATTGTATAACATGTAATAGTGATAATTTTAAGTCCCTACAATTATTACGTGGCAAGGAGCGAGTTGTATGCCATTTTTATGCTATTAGTGTGTCAAAAAAAGTATCATCTTCAAAATAAAAATCATTTAATATCAGTTTCAATGCACAACACTCATTAGTAAGATGCCTAAGAGTTCTATGAAATGCACAATAGTTCATGTTTTTTCTTAGGAATGTTGCTTCTACTAGGAGGTTGCAAATTAATCAAACCTCTTTTAAGGAGATGTTCCATCTTTTGTTCAATTTCTATTTGAGTATGAAAGAATGGATTTTTTTTGAGTTTATAAGGTTTTTGTTGGTTGCTAGATTCATCAACTTCTCTAGGTGGATATAGAGTAGGAGGGTATGAAATGACCTTGTCTTCTTTGTTAGGCATCAATTGTTCTTTAGGAAGGAAGACACTTATGTCCAAGTGAGGATCTTGATATCTTATCCCTTTTGTTTTTTCAATAGGAATTTTCTCTAAAATTTTATGAATTTCATGCTTATTAGTTATGTCACATCCTTGGTTGGTTAAAATCTTAAATCCTTGGCCATAAGTCTCTTCAAGGTTGATTGGAGTGTTGGTCACTTTGAGAACATAAGATGAATGAGTATGCACTTGAATAGAGAAACTAGGTTCACTCATTATTGGAAGTTTAGGATTAGTTTGTGACTCAATTTCAAGATGTAAAAGACCAAACATCTCATGTTGTGTTGGTTGTTTCATGGAAGGATAGAAGGATGCATTATTCTCAAGATTGTTAAGGAAATCATTTATAAATTCATTCATGCTAGCATCATCTTCTCTAATGATGTCAACTTCGCAAGGACACTCATTAGGAGTTGGGTGAGCATGAGTAGGTTCAATTGCATTAGGGTCATTGCCAAAAACATGACTTGAAACATCAACTAAAGAGAACAAATATTTCCACACATTGCTAAAAAAAATCCATTTTCAGATTTTCAAACTTAGAAAAAGGTAATTTGTTGATTACACAATGGAATAAAATAAAAGTGAAATGTTGTAAATGCAATTTTGAATTTTGACATTGCGTTAAATGAAGAAAATTAAGCTAGATTTAATGAATTTAATGAAATAGAAAATCACAAAACTAAAACAAAAATGTAATAGCAGAAAACATAAGCATAAAATAGAGATTTCAAATTCCAAAAAAATTAGAACATCACCTAATTAGGGACTCATTCACCACTTTGGGTGAATGGGTCCTATATTAGGGTTTTTGAAATGTTTTTTTACTAATTTTTATGCTTTTTTCAGTGAGTTTTAGATTCCAGAAAATGCAGCTTAGGTCTAATCAGGGACTCATTCACGACCTTGGGAAAATGGGTCCTAGATTGGGATTTTTGAGTTGTCTTTGATTGTTTTTAAAGATTTTTTCAATGTGTTTCAATTTGAGGTCTATAACAGTAACATTCAACTTCAAATTTCTAGAAATGTACTATGAAATGCAAGTTTAAAAGGTAATGGAATGATGAATTACAAAACCTAGTTTCATATGCAATTTTGTTTTGATTTTTAAATGCAAATTTATGTAATATAAATGTTATGCAAGTTGACTGATTTTTTTTTGTATTTTTCATATTTGAAGAATGCAAAACCATGCAATTCTAAAACCCTAGATGAGATGCAAGTTTGAATGCAAAGGTGGACACCCTAAATGAGATCTAATTCAATGTAAATGGATGTAAATGAATGAAATTTCTAACCTAGGATAAGAAGAAAGACCAAAAAGATTAGAAAACTACAATGTTCAATATGTTAGGTTCACCTTTATGTTTCATATAAAAATAAGGTTTATCAAGATGAATTTATCAAGATGATGAACCACTAATTTTTTCTATGAAACATACAATTATGAGGGCCAAAATGCATAAATAACAATAAAAAATGAATCCTAACTATTATGAGAGAAATGAGGGAAGTTCTAAGAGGCTGAAACAATGTGTACCTTGCTGAAAAAATTGTTGTTTTGAGGTCACTAAGGACTCATTCACCCAAAGTGGCAGATGGGTCCCTATCAATGTTTCTGAAAACTGACTTCTAGGTTTTGTTCTCCAGTGTCTGAACTTTGAGGTCCTTGGTGCTCAACTCCTGAAAGTTTGAAACAAATTTTGTAGCTTCATTTTTGTGATCTTGCAATGTAGATGAAAACTTTGCAACTTTGAAAATTTTGCTTCAATCTTTTTCTCCACTTGATCTTCAACCTAAAACATATAAACACACATCAAAGGAGAATAAAAACTTGTTGATTGCTAGAGAATAGGGGTTTTCCTTGGTCAAACATCATTTAGGTAATTAAACCATGTAATGAAATAATGAGATATGAGCATGAAACAAGAAACATGAACACTGATACCTTGGATGATATCTTGGAATGTATATCTACAAAATAACATGAAGTGGCCATGAATAATGTAGATCTTGATCTTGAATTAGATGTGAAACAATGCTTAACTTGGATCCTCAATGCTACATCAACAACACACTAGCTCAACAACATGCTTTATGCATTATGCCTTTGACACGATGATATGATCTTCAATTACTTCAATAAAACCTTGATAATCTAAATTTGAATATCTTTGAAATACTCTATATTACTCTTGAACTCATAAACTTACTCTTAGGATGCTTTCATAAAAATTCTTAGGATTGCTTAGATCTTCTAGGATTAAACTATTTGAAACTACCTTATATCTATAATTAACTTAAGATTTCATTCCAAAATTCAAATGACACAAGCCAACATTAGATCAAGGATTCAAAATGATTAAAATCCTACCACAAATAAGTTTAAAAAGGGGTGTCCTAAGTAAGGAGGACCCATTCGCCCCAAGTGGCAAATGGGTCCTAGCATAATTTTCTAGGACCAATCTTCGAGGAGGTGAAATAACATTTAAAAGCCACCTCAAATATGTTAAGAAAAGGGTGTCCTAGGTAAGGAGGACCCATTCACACAAAGTAGCGAATGGGTCCTAGCACAGTTTTGTAGGACTCAAATCTTGCTAATTTAAATTTTATGTAATATCATTAATGAGTTTTGGATAGATCCATCATAAAATGCAATTAATAAGGCTTAAATTTTAATTAAAGAGCCAATTAAACTTAGTTAACCTCAAGTAATTAATAAATCCCTAAATTAGTGTGAAAGTGTAAGAAAACACTTTACAACACCCTAAAAAGGGCACAATTAAGTACATTTTATCATTAATTGTTCATTCCCAATATAAGCATGAAAAAGGTTTACTTTTTTAAATGCTACATTTTTCCCCCACTTCAGTGAGAGTTTTCCCCCATGAAAAAATCACTCTAAAGTAGAAATTTACCCAAAGTGTACCTTGCTGAAAAATTGTGTACCTTGTTGAAACAATGTGTACCTTGTTGAAAATTTTCTTTTTTGAGGTCACTAAGGACTCATTCACCCAAAGTTTGGAATGGGTCCCTATTAGTGTTTCTGAAAGCTGACTTCTAGGTTTTGTTCTCCAATTTATGTGCTTTGAGGTCCTTGGTGCTCAACTCCCAAAAGTATGAAACAAATTCTATAGCTTATAGCTTCACTTTTGCGATCTTCCAATGTAGATGAAAACTTTGCAACTTTTCAACTTTGACAGTTTTTCTTCAATCTTGTTCTCCACTTGATCTTGAACCTAAAAACTACAAACAAACATCAAAGGATAAGAAACATTTGTTGATTGTTAGAGAATAGGGGTTTTCCTTGGTCAAACCTCATTTAGGTAATTAAACCTTGTGATGAAATAATGAGATATGAACATGATACATGAAACATGAACAATGATACCTTGGATCATGTCTTGGAATGTAAATCTAGAAAATAACATGAAGTGGACATGAAGAATGTATATCTTGATCTTGAATTACATTTGAAACAATGCTTAACTTGGATCTTCAATGCTACATCAACAACACACTAGCTCAATAACATGCTTGATGCATTATGCCTTTGACATGATGATATGATCTTCAATTGCTGCAATAAAACCTTGATAATATGCTACTGAATTTCTTTGAAATACTCTTTGATGCTCTTGAACTATAAAATTACTCTTAATATGCTTGCATAATAATTCTTAGGATTACTTAGATCTTCTAGGATGAAACTATGTGAAAATACCTTATATTTATACTTAACTTAATATTTATTCTTGAAATTAAAATGACACAAGCCGACATTAGATCTAGGATGAAGCTTCGGGGAGGTGAAATAATATTAAAAACCCACCTCAAATATGTTAAAAAAAGAGTGTCCTAGGTAAGAAGGACCCATTCCACCAAAGTGGTGAATGGGTCCTAGCACAGTTTTCTAGGACTCAAACCTTGCCAATTTAAATGGTATGCAGTATCATTAATGAGTGTCGAGATAGATCCATTAGAAAATGCAATTAATAAGGCTTGAATTTGTATTAAAGGGACCAATTAGATTCAATGAACCTCAATTAATTAATAAATCCCTACATTAGTGTGAAAGTATATGAAAACACTTTACAAAACCCTAAATAAGGAACAATTAAGAACATTTTATATTTAATTGTTCATTCCCAATATAAGCATGAAAAAGGGTTACTTTTTTCGATGCTACATTTTTCCCCCACTTTAGTGAAAGTTTTCCCCCATGAAAAAATAACACTAAAGTAGACATTCAAGACACTTAAGTATGCAACAATAACAAAGATACATAGTGATACCCTATCAAAGACCAAGAAAAATAAAGAATCAAGCTTCAATCGTTCTGATATAATGTGGAATGCTATTATTTTTCCAAGAAAAAGGATCAAGCTTTGATGGTCCAACACAATGTGGAACACATTTAGGATATTTTTCCATAACAAGGATCAAGCTTCGACAACCCAACATGATGTGGAACATATCTAGGCTATTTGTCCATAACTTAAGATTCAATCCCGAAATTAAAATGACACAATCCGACATCAGATCTAGGACCAAGCTTCGGGGAGGTTAAATTATATTAAAAAAACATCTCAAATATGTGAAAAAAAGGGTGTCTTAGGTAAGAACCCATTCGACCAAAGTGGTGAATGGGTCCTAGCAAAATTTTCTAGGACTCAAACCTTGCTAATTTAAATGGTATGCAATATCATTAATGAGTGTCAAGATAGATCCTTCGGAAAATGCAATTAATAAGGCTTGAATTTGAATTAAAGGGGCCAATTAGACTCAATTAACCTCAATTAATTAATAAATCCCTAAATTAGTGTGAAAGTGTAAGAAAACACTTTACAACACCCTAAATAAGGCACAATTAAGTACATTTAATCATTAATTATGCATTCCCAAACTAAGCGTGAAAAAGGGTTAATTCTTTTGACACTACTAGCTTTTTTATTTCCACAATGTCAAGATTTTATGGAAAATATGTTTTCTTGTCATAGACATTCTTACTTTAAACTTAATCAAGACTTTTGATGTGATAAAAGCAATCTCATTAATCAATGTTTAAATCAATTGAACCCAAAAAGTAGGTACACCTTGGTCCTATGTATCAAAAACATCTCAAATTCCAAATAACATAAAGAGAAAACAAGGAAATGCACCTCCAAACATTAAACAAATCTTCTATCAAACAAACATTAGTCTCCAAGGTTTAAACACTCCAAGGGAAAAGCATGTCTTTCAACACCTAGATCTTCTGAACAAGTCACTCTTAGGTTCAAACATTAGGATCAATCATCACATTCACATCAAAATAATTGAAATATCATCTCACCAACAACTTTAAATTTTGGAAATAACAACCTCTGAGACTTAGGATTTCATCAAATAAATCACCTAGTTTAGCTATATGTCTTCAAATGAATCATTTTTCATACATTTAGTTAGATTAGCAAACATCCATTTGAACAAGTTTATCCTAAAGTCCCAAGTTTACTTTTAGGATTCACAAGTTCATTAGCATCCTTATCAAAACAAAAAACATCAAAATTTAAGTCTAGTGTTGTCTAAAATGAGAATTTCATCATCCACATCACTCACCCATTTCATAATCCATTCACATGATTGGTCCTAAACACCTCAGAGGTTCACTTATACCAAAATTTGAATCAACTCAAGAGTTCGAGCAATATAAATACCATCACATTACTCCTAGAGTTGATCCAAAATTTATGGTAACAACAAGGTCACAATACAAGAAAGACGTGGAGAAAAACAAAAATTCATCTAGCACAAGTGATCCAAACCAACAAGAATTTGATCCTAGAAGTCACTCAACTCCATCGCAAAATCCACCTCAAAATTCACTAGAAATGGGGTATGAAGTCGAAGATGTCACCAATAATCAAAATGAGCTCACCATAGCAGAACTACTTGAATTAAAACAAACCCCAAGACTCACCATCTCATCACCACTTTGATGAAATTGAACCCAACACAATACATGATAGCCTTAGAAAAGGAAGGAGAAAAAAACCATTCCTCATTTGATTTGGACACAATTAGGGAGAAACCTTTGGGAAATGTGGCATCTATCCCTCAAAAATATATTACACAACCCTTTGTACAAGATGTTGTTCAATATATCACTCAACCATCTTCATCACATGCACCAAGAAAACCTTTAACCTCTAGTATTGCAACTCGACTTGGAACCCAACTTGGTCTCACTCCCAATCTAGGAAACAACACAACTTTGGGTACCCAAGACATAATTATCCCCTAAAAATAAATTGACACCAAAATTTCATGCCCAACCATATTATTCCATTATAACAAGTACCTAAAGTGTTCCTTAGGTTCAAAAAATTCAAGTGAATCAAACACCCGAAGTGGATCAAAAAGGACAAGTGAACACCATAGTGCAAGGTCAATTATCAACACAACAAGGTCCATCTTCATCAAACCATCCAATTGACCCTCAAAATCAAATGTTTCCACAAATCCCTCAAATAAACCAAGGAAATACATCAAACCCATTGGTCCCAAATCTAATCAATCAAGGAAACTCATTTTTCCCAAATCAAACACATCAAGTAAATTCATCTAATCAATTTGTTCATCAACATTGAATCAATCAAGGAAATCCTTCCAATCAATTGATCCAAAATAAAAGTATGCCACTAACATCACAACACCAAGTGGCACCATCTCAACCTTTGGTCTCCCAAATAATGTAAAATCAAATGGGACCTCAAGTTTACATTTCTCCACCCCAATCTCAAATTTTATAAGGAATGATAACACAAAATCAAGGACAAAATCTACCAAATCCAAATCAAACATCCAACCCTCAAAATTTGATCACTCACCACATGGTTTCCCAAAATCCACCACTCATTGCACAAAATAAAAACATCTCAAATCAATACATTTAAGCAAATCAATTTGTTCCAAACCAAAACACCATCCCATTATCACAAGGATAAAATATTTGTCTTATCAACACCCTATTGTGAATCCACAACAACAAGAAGCTCAATTACTAGCACAACAACAACAAGCTCAATTGCTAGCATAACAACAAGCTATATTTATAGCACAACAACAATAGTATCAATTACAACCCAACAACAACAAGATAAATTACTAGCACAACAACAAAAGGCTCAAATACAATCCCAAAAATAAGATCAATTGCAAGTGCAACAACAAGCACAATTAAAAGCCCAATAATTGAAAGCACAAAAACAAGCTCAATTACAATCACAACAATATGCTCAACAACAAGTGCTTGTAAAACAACAAGGATTGTACTACAACCCACAACAACCATACACAAGTACACAAATAAATGTATTCAATCAAACATCGCAAGGAGCATATAACACACCTCCACCACTATCACCAGTACATACACAATATCAAAACCCACCATACACACCATATAACACACCCCCTTATCAAAATCCCACATTTAATTCATCTACCATTTGACAATATAACACATATGCTCCACCACCAAACCTTCAAGATGATTTTTCCTCTCAAATAAGAACACATACACAACAATTTTAAGACATCTAAGCAAGGAAATGAAAGAAATCACATGTGCAATGAGACTTTTGTCCATACCCCTTTGATAGAAACATTGCAATGATGCCATTCCCACCTAGATTTTAAATACCCAAATTTGACAAATATAAAGGGTAGATAAATCTAGAAGATCATATCAAGGAGTTTGACATGGCATTTATAAAAGTTGCATACAATGACTCCTATTTTATGCATCTTTTCCCACATAGTTTTGGAGGCCAAGAAATTGAATGGTTCTAACATTTACCTCTTCAAATTCAAACCTTCCAATAAATAATAGATCTATTTATGGATCACTTATCCTACAATCTAGGCATGGACATAAGTTTGGAAGAAATTTAGACCCTAAAATAGAACAAGGGTGAATCCTTAGTGAATTTCTTGTAGTGATGGAGGCATAGAGCTAGTAAATGAAAATGGCCAATTCCTGAAGAGCAACAAATAGGGATCATTATTATCAATATGGAAAAAAATCTATACTTCCAAATAAAACTGCAATTTGTCTCATCATACGAATAGCTTACCCCTATGGGTTTTAACATTGAAAGATCCCTTATCACACAAGGAAAGACACAAGCATACAAGGATAATCAACCATCATCTAGTTCCAATGAAAAACCTCAATTTTAGGCTAAAAATAAGAACATTACTAATCACAACATAGTTGATGTAAAATTGGTCTATGTTGGAATTATGGAGCCTTGCAACATGAGCATGAATTATGGATGGTTTGTGTTGGTTATTCATGTGTTGTCATTGATGTCAACATGGTGAAAACTATATGGGAAGTTTACTTAGTTTACCTGAAGCTATTCTCTATCAGTAAAGCTCTTTTGTGATAAACCAATGTGTTGGTATTTGAGTCCAGAATTCACCACAAGATCAGATATGACTCTAATCTCTTAACCATGTTATCATGTGTCATTCAGATAGCTATATCTAAAATCTTGAGAAGTTTTGGGTTGTGAGCATAAATTTATCATTGATAGATTTTAGCCCTGCATTTTACTATCATTCTCTAGTTGGCATATCAGTGTGGGAGACTCCACATTTTCTTAAGGAAAACATTCTAATATTGTGGTTTTAATGGTAGTCTCTATGATGATATTATGATGAGAAATTGATGTGATCTTAGATCTGGAAGGTGTTTTCTTTGAGGATTGTATGTTGGTTTGAAGATTTTATGAATTAAGTTCTAGTCTTGGCTAGCCTAATGTATGCAATTCACTAAGGAGACTAGTTATGCTTTATGAATGTTAGTTGACATAGTATAATGCACTACATGGATAAAATGTTTTAAATCATGTATGGTGCTAGCAAGAGAGTTTTGATTACTTTTTTTTCATCTAATTAGGCTGACCTAATTGATTAACAAGATATACTTGTATATATATATGAGATGTGTGTGTGCATCTGAGAGAGTGGAAGAAGGGTACAAAAAGGATTAAGAGGCATGTGTAGATCTGAGCCTAAATGCTTTATCAATTGAGGGTCAAAGTAGATTTGTTGAGCGACTACTATGTGAGGTAGTGCTTCATATTCTAAGCTTCATTGGAACTCAACCCTACACACTGAAGGTGTATTCTATCAGTTCAAACTTTTGGCAATGAGCCACAATTTTTGTATCTTAGCGGTTAGCCATCTTTTTTATTCATGCTCTAAGCCTTTCAAGGACAATGAGTCCTAGCAGTGAGCCCTGTAATATCTTCTATCTAGATATAATATATTATGAGTTAACCCTCAACGTGGTTGTTCCCTTTTTGGGTTTCCCACATAAAAATTTTGGTGTTCCTATGTGTGGTTTCATTAATTTGTTTCTATGTTCTCTCTTGTGGATTCAATCACAATTGTGATAATGGTTAGATGGATTTTATTAGAATGGTTTTATGGAATACTAATTCTCCCCCCCTCTCAGTATTTTGGATGTTCAAAAATTATTATTAGAGCTTGGTTCCTCTGAGGAAGCCTAACAGTTTGAGGATGGTCCTAGAATTTGAGTATAAGAAATGTTTTCCTCCAGATGTGATCCCTAATAGATACTAAGAAGAAATAGAAAATTTGAAGGACAAGTTGATGGAAGCAAATGAGTATATTAAAAAACTGCAAAGTAAATGTGAATAAACATGTGATCTATTGGATAAGGCAGATGAAACTATCTCCAACCTGTTGCAACAATTGGATGAAAATAAAAGAAATGAATATTGTCAGAAAATTGAAACTCAAAGGAAGATGGATGAATGCACAAAGATTGAGAAAGAAGCAAAAATCTTGAGATATGATGTAGAAAAGGAAAGATGTTTTGAAGAAAAATTTAAGGTAAGCTCTGCAATGCTTGATGATTTCATTACTCCTCAGAGACCGACAATGGATAAAAGTGGTTTAGGGTTTGAAGAAGGTCAAAATTCAAAAATGAAGCAATATTTTGACAAGAAGAATCAGTTCAAAGATGAATGAATCAAGAACTTAAGAAGAAATTGTGGAAGAACTCCCGTCAAACAACCTGATGCTAAAAGGTATTTTTCTTTCAATGTTGTTTGTCATTACTGCAAGAAATTTGGTCACAAGGCAAAGGACTACAAAAGTAAAATAATAATACTTTTTCATTCTTTGACAAATGTTTTAAGTGCAAGAAGGTTGGAAATTAAGCTAATCACTGCAAAAATAGATTGAATAAGAGAAAGAATGGAAGGAAGTTCTATGTTGTTTGTTGTAAGTACAACAATCTATAAAATCTTGCTAATAATTACAAAAGGAGAAAAGATAACTATCCAACAAAGAAGCATGAACAAATCTTTGATCTAGAAGAAGTGAGGATGGAGATGAAAAAATTTGGAAAAAGGAAGGAGAATTCAAGCAAGATGAATCAAAATCATTAGTCTTATATATGCCAACCTTTGGTGTAGATATGCCCATCAATATTTTAGTCTAGCAATGACTAAGGGGGAGAAATTATTAGAAAATTTAATAAAAATCCCTCATCGGTACTTATTTCAAATCTTGGAAGACGTACATTTAATGTGGTAATGAATTCAAGGAATTTCTCAGTCACATGTGTGGAGAATAAAGTTTGTAGAATTTGAAAGAATGGAGGCACACACAATTTTCAAGGTAATCTACCTACAATTTAAATCATTTATTGCAAAATCATTTAGAATGAAAGAAATAAATTTAGATACTTTAAGAGGCATATGTATTTTCGAAGAAGCAGGCAAAGGAAGTTTAGAAAGAAATTTAGAGTTTCAGAGTTTGAAGGAGAGATCAAGTGGATTTGATGTGTGCTTCGGAAGCTAGATATCTACCCATTCCTTATTGGAATTTATAGAGATATTCTTGTTTGCACAATATTTCATTTTTATTGCTTTGGATAATTCAAAGGTTGTGAATAGTGTCGATAGAGTGCAAGTCAATTTGAGAAAATATTTGAAGAATGTGTCAGAAGAGTCTGTTGGTGCATTCTCTTACATCCCTCCTAGAGTGTTGCCCACAAAAGATATATATGCATTTGTTTATATTAAGATAGAGGAAATGTCACCAGCTTTGTTGAGCATTCTATGGAAGAATGAATTGGAAAAGAACCATGTGATGTGTACAAAGTGTTAGTTGAGAAGAAGTTGGATGTTTGGAAGAAAGCCCCTTTGTGTGAGTTTGAAAAGAAGTATGTTCAAATAGTTTTGAGTGAAGTTCATAATGAATCTTTGTGGATTGATGAACCACATTTGATTACTAGAGAAGTAATCAGAGATGTAACTGGTTTGTGTTCCTCTGAACTAGTTCCCAAATGGAAGGTTGTGAGTGAGTAAGAGATAATTGAGGTAACCACTATGACTCTTGAAGGGAAGGAGATTGATTTGAGATCAATTATGGATCTGGTCATTAGGTATGCTGCTATGGTCATTGGTCATAAATTTTTTCTACCAAGCAATGACCTCATAGTTTCTACTACTATTGATATGGTTAAAAGAAATACAAATTATGACCTATGTGAATTACTTCGAATACATCTTTTGAAGAATTTAAAGGAAATCAAGAAGAGAAAAAATAATACATTCTAGTATGGAAATTTGGTTGTGTACTTATTCTTTTAGTTTATGAAATAATTACTGGTAACAGGAAGAATAGAATGGTCAAATACAGAGCCTATTGCCATCAGATTAGAAATTTCATGATAAATCTTGGCAATTTAGATGCTCAAGAGACTTCCCTTGCTGCATTATTTGGAACATTTCACATGAGGATGAGCAAAAGGTCAAGGATTCTAGTAAGTGTTACTGAAAGGAACTCTAGAAATATGAATTTCCTAGTGTCTACAAATTTCTATCACATGGAATCAATTGAATCAAGGTTAGTATGGATATCTAAGTTAGATTATGAAGTGTTAGAGGCTGAAATTGATTATTATGCAAAAAATTCGTTTGGAAAGCCCTAAGAATCCCAATGTAGAAGGTACCTCTGATAGTGCAACCAAAACAAGGAAGAAAAGAAATATTGTTGTTAGACAAGAAGTTGCAGAAGGAAGTGAGTTAGAAAGAGCACAACATGAGCATGAAAGAATAAACATTCAAGGAGATTTGGAAGAATTGCAGAAGGTTATTCTAGGTGTTGATTTTGATTCATCTATTTTTGTTGTGGAGAATCTCAAAAACATGATTTATTCTTTGAAGGTCTACATCTTTGGACTAGAAGTGCATGCTAGAACCAGGTATGCTGAAGAAAATCTAGAAGATATAAAGGAAAAATGTGCAAATGCACATAGTTGAGTGATGAAGGAATTGCAGAGTGTATAAGTTTGTGAGGAAGAGGCACAATAACTGCTTTCTTTTTTCCTAAATTGGTATGGAAATACATTGACCATAAGAGATGAGATAAGGAAGAATGAAACCTGGAGAAGCACTCAAGCAGATACATACAATTTGGCAGAAGATAGAGATAGTTAGAGGTGGTCCTACATTATGTAGCTTGAGGACAAATTCTTTTCCCTACAGGACCAAAGAACAAAAGTTATAGAGAAGTTTGAAGCACTCAAAGACATGGTTAAACTCAAGCACATTATTGTTTCTAGTGCTCTTGGTAGTATTGGTGAATTATCAAAGATTAATCTTAGTCCCAATACTTTAGGAGATGGTATAGATTCCTCAACTAAGCTTGAATTATTACACAAGACTCTTGTAAGTGTAAAAGGATCATGGGAAGAAGGTAAAGTGTCATGGAAGGTCATCCTGGAGAATCTAAAAGGTTCTTCCTCTTTAGCTTGATTCAATTTTTTGTTCATATCATTTTTCTTATGTTTTGATGCATATATACATGTATATCAGACCCCATCCTTTTCCATTTATGTCAAAGGGGGAGAGATAAAGATTGGTAGAAGAAAAATATTTTTTGAGAAGAATTGTTTTGATAGGGGGAGTATTCAGTTGTCATATATTGGAAAATGTTTTTGGCATGCATGTTGCCATCAATGGAAAAGGGTGAGATTGTTGGAATTATGGAGCCTTGCAACATGAGCATGAAGTATGAATGGTTTGTGTTGGTTGTTCCTATGTTGTCATTGATTTCAACATGGTGACAACTGTATGAGAAGTTTACTTAGTTTACCGAAAGCTATTCTCTACAGGTAAAGCTCTTTTGTGATGAACCGGTGCGTTGGTATTTGAGTCTGGAATTCACCACAATATCAAATATGACTCTAATCTCTTAACCATGTTATCATGTCTCATTTAGATATCTATATCCCAAATATTGAGAAGTTTAAGGTTGTGAGAAAATTTTTATCACTCATAGAGTTTAGCCCTGTATTTTATTGTCATTCTCTGCTCGACATATCAGTGTGGGAGACTCTACAATTTTTTAAGGAAAACATTCTAATACTGTGTTTTTAATGGTAGTATCTATGATGATATTCTGTTGAGAAATTAATGTGATCTCATATCTGAAAGGTGTTTTCTTTGAGGATTGTATGTTGGTTTGAAGATTTTGTGAATTAAGTTCTAGTCTTGGTTGACCTAATGTATGTGATTCACTAAGGAGACTAGTTATGCTTTATGGATGTTAGCTTACTTAGTATAATGTACTACATGGATTAAATGTTTTAAATCATATATGGTTCCAACAAGAGAGTTTTGATTACTTTTTTTTCTTCTAATTATGCTGACCTAATTGATGAACAAGATATACTTGTATATATAAATGAGATATGTGTGTGGATGTGAGAGAGCGAAAGAAGGGTAAAAAAAGGATTAAGAGGTATTTGTAGATTCATGCCTAAATGCTTTATCAGTTGAGGATCATAGTAGATTTTTTGAGCGACTATTGTGTGAGGTAGTTCTTCATATTCTAATCTTCATTGGAATTGAACCCTGCACATTGAAGGTTTATTCTATTAGTTCAAACTTTTAGCAATGAGCCATAATTTTTGTATCTCCATAGTTAGCCATCTTTTGTATTTAGGATGTGAGCCTTTCAAGGACAGTGAGTCCTAGTAGTGAGCCTTGTAATATCTTGTATCTGGATATAATATATTGTTAGTTAACCCTCACCATGGTTTTTCCCTTTTTGGGTTTTCCACATAAAAATTCATGTGCTCATGTGCGTGGTTGCATTGATTTTTTTCTACATTCTCTCTTGTTGATTTAGTCACAATTGCAATAATGGTTAGATTGATTTTATTAGAATGGTTTTATGGAATACTAATTCTCCCCCCTCTCAGTATTCTAGATGTTCAAAAATTAGTATTAGAGCTTGGTTCCTCTGAAGAAACCTAACAGCTTGACGAAGGTCCTGGAATTTGAGTATAAGAAATTTTTTTCCTCCAAATATGATCCCTACTAGATACTAAGAATAAATAGAAGATCTGATGGAAAATTTGATGAAAGAAAATGATTATATTGAAAAACTACAAAGTAAATATGAAGAAGCATGTGATCTATTGGATAAGGCAGACGAAACTATCTCCAGCCTGCTACAACAATTGAATGAAAAGAAAAGAATTGAAGATTGTGACCAAAAAATTAAAACTCAAAGGAATATGGATGAATGCACAAAGCTTGAGCAAGAAGCGAAAATCTTGAGATCTAATCTGGAAAAGGGAAGAAGTTTTGAAGATAAATATAAGATAAACTCTACAATACTTGACGAGTTGATTACTTCTCAGAGACTGGAAATGGATAAAACTGGTTTAGGGTTTGAAGAAGGTCATAATTCAAAAATGAAGCATTCTTCTAACAAGAAGACTCAGTTCAAAGATGAATGAATCAAGAACTTAAAAAGAAATTGTGGAAGAACTCTCATCAAAAAACTTGATGCTAAAGGTATTTTTCTTTCAATGTTGTTTGGTATTCAAGAAATTTGGTCATAAGATGAAGGACTGCAAAAGTAAAATGAATGATAGATTTTCATTCTTCGACAAATGTTTTAAGTGCAAGAAGGTTGGACATTAAGCTAATCAATGCAAAAATAGATTGAATAAGAGAAAGAATGGAAGGAAGAATGTTATTTTCTTTAAGTACAACAATATGAAATATCTTGCTAATAACTATAGAAGGAGAAAAGATAACTATCTAGCAAAGAATCATGAACAAATATTTGATCTAGAAGAAGTGAGGAAGGAGATGAAAAAGATTTGGAAAAATGAAGTAGAATTCAAGCAAGATGAATCAAAATCATCAGTCTTATTTGTGCCAAATTTTGGTGCAAATACACCCATCAATTTTTTAGTCTAGTAATGACTAAGGGGGAGAAATCATTAGAAAATTTAATAAAAACCCCTCATCAGTACTTATGTCACATCTTAGAAGAAGTGCATTTAATGTAGTAATGAATTCAAGGAATTTCTCATTCACGTGTGTGGAGAATAAAGTTTACATAATTTAAAAGAATGGAGGTGCACATAATTTTCTAGGTAATCTACCTACCATTTAAAGCATTTATTGAAAAAGTTTTCAAGATGAAAGAAATAAATATAGATACTTTAAGACGCATATGTATTTTTGAAGAAGCATGCAAAGGAAGTTTAGAGAGCAATTCAAAGTTTTAGGGTTTGAAGGAGAGATCAAGTGGATTCGAAGTGTGCTTCGGAAGCTGGATATCTACCCATTCCTTATTGGCATTTATAGAGGTATTGTTGTCTGCACATGGTGACAACTATTTGGGAAGTTTACTTATTTTACCAGAAGTTTTTCTCTACTAGTAAAGCTCTTTAGTGATGAACAAGTGTGTTGGTATTTGAGTCTAAAATTCACCACAAGATTAGATATGACTCTAATCTCTTAACCATGTTATAATGTCTCATTCAAACAACTATATCCCAGATCTTGAGAAGTTTTGGGTTGTGAGAAAAAAGTTATCACTGACAGAGTTTAGCCCTATATTTTACTATTTTACCCTACTCAGCATATCATTATGCGAGACTCCACATTTTATTAAGGAAAACATTCTAATACTATGATTTTAATGGTAGTCTTTATGATGATAGTATGATGAGAAATTAATGTGATCTCAGATCTGGAAGGTGTTTGCTTTGAGTATTGTATGTTGGTTATATGATTCTGTGAATTAAGTTCTAGTCTTGGCCAACCTAAGGGTATGTGTAGAATCATGATGGGCCAAAAAGTGCAATATGCTAGGTATGTGTAGGGTATGTGGTTGATGACTTTTTTTTACCCAAAATTAATCAAACAAAATGGGTTTTTAAAGGAGATTCTAAGCTTTACACTAATATAAATTATGCTTTACTTTGAATTTAATAAATTATTATTATTCATTTTCTATTTGAATTACAACTAAAGTCCTGATTGATAGGTTAATTGAAAAAAATCTATAGCTTTCAAACGGTATCACATTTTTTAAATCTGAAACATGCGTCACATTCTATGCTTTGCATACTATAGGATTAAAAAAAGAAAAATTGAATTTCATGAAGTTTTGACCAAGTTAAGGTGGTCAGACATATGATTTTTTATATTTTTTAAAAGTTGTAATAAAAAAATCATAATTAATTATTTAATTGGAAAAAAAAATTAAAAAATATATGCATCACATTAGTGTAACACCCCGCCATGCAACCCTAGAGGAAGTTGCAATTAACTACTCAAATGTACTATTTTTTTTAAAAAAGTACAAATAACATGCAAGATCACTATCCATTGCCAACAACCTCTAAGGTTACGATACTAAGTTTACTTAAAACCCAAACAAGAAACATGAATTTAACCCATAACATTTAATTACTTAATAAATTAAATACACATACATTTCATACATGATAAAATTACATCAAAGTATAAGAGATACCACATGTTTCCAATAACGATAATTTACAATAAGGTTACAACTCTCATTCCCCAAATGAGATAAATCCAATAAGCATGATTACATATTACATATTCCACCTCGATAACAAATGAAGGGTAATAAATTGCAATAACAACTGAAATGAATAAAGCATGAAATGAAACTAGATCCCACGAGCTCTCCAACTGGAAATCTTGTCCACATGAACAAGAAGAAAACCCAATGTATTAAGGTGCACATTCCACCCCACCATGTGATAACCGAAGGCTCACCCCCCGTGCTAGGAGATAGTAATAAGGATTCCTATACAAGACCATCAACCTCTAGACATAGGCTAACTCACACTGACACAACCAATCACATGAATCATACAACCATAAGAATAACACAAGTACAACTCTAACATCACTAACATAAGCCACATTGCTTCCAAAAATAAAATAGATCGAGTAAGATAAGAAGACCATATGCACAAAACCAAATACCAACTATTGTTGTAGAAAGAGTGTCATCACACAACTCATCATGGGATATCCTTTGGGAATCTTCATAGGCTCCGGCCCCCACTATGAGTTGTCCTAGTGGCCTCTACCAAATCCTGACACCTATACTCACTCATGCAGAATCAAATACCTCTCATAAAGACAAGATAGATGACCTTGCCATTCCAGGCCTTCCCACTCATCCCAAGCCTATACGAGCACTTGCGTCTATGAGTGAGACCCAATTATCTTAATTAGTGTGAAATACTATCCAAACTTCTAAGTATATTATTTTTTTAGTTAAATCACTTGATTAAACCACCTCTGAGGTTATCCAGCTTACCTCTTTGGGCTTTGGTGCCTAACAGAAGCCACTCTTCTACTTGGCAACATACCAAACAAAACCAATCACCAAGGGAATCCCAAGTGCATACCAACAAGATTAAACCACTCCAAGTCTAGGAGGAACATATAATCAAAGACCACTCCAAACATAGGAGGCAACAAAAGTAAAAACCCTCTCCAAACAGTGGAGGCAACAAAAGACATAATCTACTCCTAAACCAAAGGAGGCACAAACCATCCTCATTCGTAAAAACTGGGTAAAACAACATGATACAACTATACGCCCTACCCAAGGCAATACAATGGTTGACTAACATAATAATGCAACCCCAAAAGTTAAACCCCTTCTAGAAGACTTAACAACCCTTCTAATCAACTTCCCCAAAGTGAAAAGAGAAGAAGTGTACATTCAAGAAGGGCAATCAAATAGGAATTAAATCTATATTTGGATTTCTTAGATCCACTTCCTTCATTAACATTCAGTAATTTATTACCTTAATAAAACTAATTTAATAACGTCTCTTTCAGACAAAAGATGAAATTTAAACCATATGTTCAATTCCTTAATTGCTTTTAAATAATAATAAAATAAAACAGTTACTTCTTCTATTCAGAACAAATCAATAAATCATTTCTTCTTTTCAAATAATAATAATAATAATAATAATAATAATAATAACCATAATTTCTTCTTTTCAAAATAAACAATTAATTCCTTTTTCCCAACATCAAGAATGAGAGAGATCATGACGAAAGGACAAATTAGGAAAATTATTATCCTACTTTAGGATTTCCTAAATCCAAGCAAGGCGATAACATATTGCATGTAATCAAATAAAAATAATTAACATTATTTGCAACTACTCAAAAGTAATTAAAATTACCTTGGCAACATTAAGGAACTTAAAATAATAATTTAATTATGTTTTCTCCAATTACACATAATAATAAAATTCAACTTTTTAAATAAAATTATTTATTATAAATTCAATTTTATTTCACTCTATTATAATAGAATAATCATTTTAAAATTCATATATTTAAATATTTAAAAAAATAATTTAAATATATGTCTTAAAAAAATAGCATTTTATATATTCCAACTAATTAAAATACTTTCCAATAATTAAAAAATACATAATATATAATATATATATATTATATATATTATAATATATATATATTATATAATATATAATATAAAATATAAAATTATAAAAAAAAATAAAAATTAAATAAAAACTTAAAAGCGAATTTAATTCGCTGCCCCACAACCCCCAAAAAGGAGAGGGTATGCAGCCAAAGGCTACGCCCAGCCTCCCCTGTGGAGGCTAGTGCTACTTGTGGCAATGCTTCCCCCATAGGTTGTGGGGAGCGCTGCCACAACAACGCCCTCCCTGGGGTGGCTGCGGCACCCCCAAAACATAGCATTTAAATTTAAATTTAATTTTTTTTTTAATAAAAAATAAAATAAAACAACCTCCCTTGCCTGCACAGAAAAAAAATTGTCAATTTTTTTTTTAAAACAAAAATTTCCAAAATATATTTATAATATATGTTTGTATATATATATATATATATATACAGACATATTTATAAATATATATACCAAAATTCTCATTTTACAGTCAAATTATGCAACTTTTCTATAGAAATTTTACAATAAAAGCTAATTTCTCAATACAATTTCTTGGTTCCAATTTCAAATTTAATATGAAGCATTTCAACTCCAAATAAATGTTTTCAAATTTTATTTTGCTTTCTTTCCATTTTTCTATTGTTGAAATTGAAACTTTTTGTTGCCAATTTTGTTTTTCAACAAACAATCTAAATTTCTTCAAGATTTAAACAAGGTTTTCAAAAAGATTTACAAGCAAGTTTTTAAATTGAAAATGCAAATTTCCAAACAATAAACAAGGAGAACCTATAATCTGAAGCTTGAAGGAGAGTTTGAAGAAGAAAGTTGAGCTTCCCTACAAGAAGATTTTCTAAAGCTCTTCCAAAATCCTCACCCAAAATCCAAAAATGCATCCCAAAAACAAGCAAACCCTCTTTCCTCTTCATAGCAATTTTTTTCCTCCAAGCATGAATAATCCTCCAAATCCTTTCATTTTCCCCAAATTAAGTCAATGCCCCCTAAAAAATATCCCAGATATTTTATTTTTCCAATTATAAATATCTTTCAACAATATAGATATTTTCATGCATTTACAAAATATCTTACTTTTAAAAATTTAAAACAAAATTCCTTTTCAAATAAATTTAATTCTTTTAATTCAAGCATTTACAAGATATTTGCATTTTAATACTTAAAAAAAAATATTAAATTTCAAATAGATTTAAATCATTTACTTTATTATAAAATTTCTATTTCAAAATGAATTTAAAGCTTTTAATAATTTCTTTTCAAAAAGAATTTAAACTTTTAAAATTTTCTTTTCAAATAATTTAACACTTTTAAAATTCCAAAAAGAATAACTTACTTCAATTCCACACAATTAATTTAATTAATCAATAAAATAAATCTAATCAAAGATTAGATTATTTTATTAATTAAGTTAAATAAATTAATAAATTCAATAATATTTCTAACATCATAACCAGATAAATTTAATAAGCAACTTAAATACATAAAGCCATTTATTTACCTTTTCCACTTGCAATTAAATAAAATCAGGGAGAGATGAACAACAAAGAAGCAACTTAACCCGACTAAAACCCGATGACACACTATGACTAAGGTGATGACTTGGCATGGAAAACCTAGCTGCTATCTCCCAATCGAATACCGTTGGCCTATGGACACTCAAACCTATGAAACCAGGTGGAGTCAATGTTTTGTACCTATCAACCTGCAAACAAAGAGTATATCAAACATGGATATATATAACATAATAAAACACACCGTGAAGAGGAAATTGCAAAATCATTGAGCACTCACAAGCGAGTGATGCGATCTCGTCCCCTTCACCAATACACTCATCATAGACTGACAGTTCCATCATAAACAATTATCTCATTCAATAACATGTTACAATAACTAATCATCATTACACCAATTAAAACATGTCAAATAAAGCATCAGATAAGATACATCACATCACACAAATATACTATCGCTCTATAAATAGAGATCAAATAACACACACATGATAAAGTATCTCACTAACCAAAAAGCACATCAAAGAAAAATAGAGGGGTATTACATCTGGACATGACTCCTCTACTTATATCTAAAATCTTATAAAAAAATATTATCATTTTATTGTGGTTAGGGTGATCAAACAGACACCTACTTCTTCCTTGAAATTTAAGTACTACTGCATTGAAATTTCAAATTTTCACCAAATAGATTTAAAAAAAAAACACACCTAGTAGTTTAGAAACTACATTCAATTTGCTACAGATTCTATTCTTACATATTTTTGAAATAATATAGATAACTTATTCAAATTTTTACATCAAGTTGCCTAACTTTGATTTTTCTAATTTTTTTTCCACTTAAGGGCCTATTTTTTCCATGGTGATCCTACACATACCCTTAACATATGCAATTCACTAAGGAGACTAGTTATGCTTTATGGATTTTAGCTGACTTGGTATAATGCACTACATGGATAAAATGTTTTAAATCATATATGGTGTGGACAATAGAATTTTGATTACTTTGTTTTTATCTAATTAGGCCAACCTAATTGGTGAACAAGATATACTTGTATATATATGAGATGCGTGTGGATGTGAGAGAGAAGAAGATGTTGGTGTAATTAATATTTAATTACACATTTGCATAAGTTTACTTAGGCATATTTATTTCCTAGGTTTTAGGATCTCATCTTTATCTTATCGAGCTATCTTGTTGCTCAGGATAAGATTAGGTTTGCATCTTTGCTTTTATAAAGCAAATCATATCTTGTAATTAATTGAATTCTCGAATAATTAATGTTGCACATCTTTTTGCAATGGCTTCTGCTTTTTTGATTTTCTCTTCTGTGGAAGGTTATTCTGGCTTACAAATCTGATCATGGGTTTCTAACATGGTATCAGAGCCTTGATTTGCAGCCCCTTCCCAGATTTTTTGAGAAAATCATTGTAGGGTTCGTTCGGGATTCCTCAAGGGTATCATGCCTTGAGATCATTCATGCGGCATTTTTGGATCAGATCGGGCCTCACCATTGGATTCAGAGCGCTGGAAAAAGTCAGGATTGACTTTTATTTTGCAGATTTTGGCCATCATTTGCCAGATCTGTGAGGGTTTCAGTCTGGGAGTTTTTCTTGCAAGATCTGGGGGCAGCCAAATTTTTGGAGCACTTTGGGCTTAAACGGACACCGCCATTGCGTTCGCAGCGGCCAAAAACCCTAAGATCGCCCTTCGTTTCATCGAATTCTGAGAAGTTGGTTTGGAAAGCAAATTTTTTTCCCAGGGAGGCCGTACGGCCTCCCCAGCACGCTCCCCGAGGCACATTTTTCGAAAAAAATTCAAAAAAAATTAAAAAAATTGATTTTTTTGTGCGCCGCCCGCACAGAAGGCAGGCGGCCACCGCCGCGCCACCCAGTGGCCACCAGGAGCAGCGGCCACTGGGCGGCGCCCCCAGTGCACCGCCCCACCTCGGCTCAGCCCCCACGGGCACCAAGCGCAGAGGCCGGGGTCCTATGGGGGACCGGGTGCTATGCGCCCAGCCCCCGCCCGGCCTCCCAGCCCCCTCTACAAAAGCCGGTGGTCGTATGAAGAACCAGGGGCTCCGCCCCAGCCCCAGACTGCAGCCCCTGGTCGCGCACAGGACCAGGGGCCTATTTTTTTAGCCCCTGGGCGCCCTGCAGCCCTTATTGGGCATTTTGGAGCACTTTTCACCAAATCGGGCGTATCTTTTGCATACGATATCCGTTTTTCGCAAACGAGATACCGTTGGAAAGCTGATTCTGACGCCGATCCAGTGGTGCTGGTTTTTTTTATCAGATTCTGCTCCAGATTTATTTTGCAGGCCTTTGAACTCAGATCTTGTGTTTTTTCACTCCGGAGGGCATATCTTTTGACTCGGTGCTCCATTTTTCGTCATTCTTGTGGCGTTGGAAAGATGATTCAGTCCTCTACACAGATCTGAGGTCTATTTTAATTTTATATGTATGTTTTTTCAGTATTCTCTCCTTTTACAATCGTCAAGTTATTGTAATAAACGAACTATGATAAAGTTCCATTCAGGGGGGGTTTCATGCATAATAATCTGATTAGAGTGTTGTTTTTCACTTTGATCCCATATTCTATCTTGTTTTGATGGCAACTCACATGAGTCTATCTGGTCTCTTAGTTTCTTTTGGCCACAATTCTTGTCTTGCTTGACACATGTCGGATTCATTGGTTCACACTTCAGATTGAGAGCCTATGGTTAATGATCCACATTGGATCCATCTCAATTTGAGGGCCATGTTTTTGTGGTTATTGTTCCAGAGTCTATTTTTGGTACTCCTTCCCATGGAAGAGTTTCAGTCACAGTTTGCATCGGCATCGACGATACATGGTTTCCGATTTTGTCATCATTATGGGGTTCATCTTTTTCATCTAACGTGCTTACAGATTCAAAGTTGTTCCTGTTGAGTTTTCCAGTGTTCCGTGGCATCGGGTTTTCTGTTGCTTTAATCATGATTCCTTGAGTCAATCAGTGACTCTCATCTGGTTTCAGTAGTATACAGAAGAATATTTCCTTGCTTGCCTATATCAAGTTCCAGTGTTACTCCACAGAGTTCTTCCAGTGATTCTTCGCAGCAGTTCATCTCACTGAGGGGGGTTTCTCTCTCTTTATATTTGTACATGAGTACCTCATCAGGCCTTGTTGCTGGGACTCATATTTTCATAATAATCTACTTCTCCCTAAGTTGCACTTATGGGGGGGTGTTGGTGTAATTAATATTTAATTACACATTTGCATAAGTTTACTTAGGCATATTTATTTCCTAGGTTTTAGGATCTCATCTTTATCTTATCGAGCTATCTTGTTGCTCAGGATAAGATTAGGTTTGCATCTTTTCTTTTATAAAGAAAATCATATCTTGTAATTAATTGAATTCTCGAATAATTAATGTTGCACATCTTTTTGCAATGGCTTCTGCTTTTTTGATTTTCTCTTCTGTGGAAGGTTATTTTGGCTTGCAAATCTGATCATGGGTTTCTAACAGAAGAAGGGTGTGAAAAGGATTAAGAGCTATGTGTAGATCTAAGCCTAACTACTTTATCAATTGAGGATCAGAGTAGATTTGTTGAGCAACTATTGTGTGAGGCAGTGCTTCATATTTTGAGCTTCATTGGAATTGAACCCTACACATTGAAGGTGTATTCTATCAGTTCAAAATTTTGGTAGTGAGCCACAATATTTGTATCTTGGTGGTTAGCCATCTTTTGTATTCAGGTTTTGATCCTTTCAAGGATAGTGAGTTATGGCAGTGAGCCCTGTAATATCTTGTATCTAAATATAATATATTGTGAGTTAACCCTCGTCATGGTTTTTCCCTTTTTGGGTTTTCCATGTAAAAATCTTGGTGTTCCTGTGTGTGGTTGCATTGATTTCTTTCTATGTTCTCTCTTTCTTATTCAATCAAAAAATTTATAATGGTTAGATGGATTTTATTAGAATGCTTTTATGAAATATTGATTCACCCCCCAGCTTAGTATTCTAGATGTTCAACAGTCTTAGGTTTTCCAAAACAAAGAAACACCCAACAAAAAAATATATTATAAATCACACAACATCCAAGCACACAACCGCAAAACAACCAACAAATGATTAATGATGGCAACACTCAAAGAGGACCACCCCCTTGAAACAATGCTCCTAGAAAATTCACTCCCTTAGGGGAACCAATGGAAAATGTATTGAAGAATTTGATACAATCGAATCTTATCACACTCCCAAAGTTCAAAAACTACCAAGAAACATAGGTCAAACCTCCTGGGTATAGAGGATATTTTTTGTGAATTTCATTGATACAAAGGTCATAACACAAAAAAGTTTTTTAGACTCAAGCATGTAATCCAAGATCTTATTGAACAAGGAGACATTGATGTTGATAAAAAATCAAGGAATGAAAATATAAAAATTTACAAAACTCCTATGCATAATCATAGAAAAGTGAAAGATTCGGGAAAGGAATCACGTTCAAATAATGTAAAACATATTGATGATAACATGGTGGGACACATTCATGTCACTTATTCATCACAACATGAGGAATCAGACATGCATCAAGATATTGTTTTAAAATAAAGTTTGAACCAATCAACAATATCTAGCAATATTTCATATCATAATGGCATCAAGTATGTATTAGATTATGATATACATCCCTCATATGAGTTTATGATCAGGCATATTGAAGAAGTTCTAAAGAAGCAAGACACATCCCTTATTTTACCCATACCTACTAAAAGTGGTGAAGATTCTTTCATTGATGCTATACTGCCTACCCAAAGATCTTGTCAAGAGGAGGCTCTTGAGTATAATGAAAGTAGCTCTGAATTGAGGAAGGATAAAGATCCCATATCCCCACAACATTTTTAGGATTTTCATAAAATCTTCCAATCCATAAGTGATAGTTTCTCTACCTTAAGTCAAGATGAGGAGCTTACTTCCCCAAAGTATTATCATGACTTTATGAAAATCTACCAATCCATTCAAAATTTCAAAGATACCTATGAGATGTTACATTCTGATGGACATATAGATGTTCTTCATCCAAAACAAGGGTCTCTCACTCTTGACATCCCCACACAAGAGAAAGAAATAGTTGAGATTCTTGATTCTTACAGTGATTGTGCATCATCAACATCTTTTGAATTAGCATCAATATCTTTTGAAGTGGTACCAATAAAATACACATTCCCAATTAAAGATATTGAATGTAAGGATATCTTCAAATCAGTGTAGACTGTTAATATTCCTAAATGATAGGAGCCCATGGAAATATCAAGTGTCCATAAAAAGTCATATTTAGTCACCATTAATTAGAGGATATGTTACCAAGGAAAATGATTATGTCTTGTTAAGAGTGACATCTTCAAACCAATAGAATCAAAGAATTTTAGTAATACATCTACAATATTGGGTGTAACTTTTTCTAATGCAAACATCAACATAGGAGGCACAAAGGATCCTTATGACAAAAATGTTGCCAACACTACAACTAGTCATCATGAATCATCATCCACCTATAATCCTATCCAAACATTGGAACCAACATGGAAAGAAAAATTCCTATCAAAGAAAGGAGAATATTGTTAAAGAAAAAGTAGTAAAGCAAAAGGGACAAAGAAAATACAAATGGATAAAAAACCATACAAAAGAAGATCATCCTAATCATACTCCATCAGTCAAAGAAACTATGGAGCAAAATAAAAAAGGGAAATTTATCCATCAAAGATGTTCATAAATACAAAAGAAAGCTTCTCAATCAAAGTACAAATTATTGTAGTGTAGGAAAAAGTATCCCTTTTTTCACAATTAATTTGGGAATTAATATTAAAATGAACTAAATTATGCCTTAATTTAGTGTTGTAATATGTACTTTACATATTCACATTAAGTTTAGGGCCCTATTAATTAAAATAGACTTAATCATGTCTTAATGTGGTGTTTTAAAGTGTACCCCTTTATACTTTCACACTTGTTTATGGCTCACTTAATTAATTGAGGTTAATTTACCTTAATTATCCCCTTTAATTCAAATCCAAGCCTAATTAATTGCATTTTCCAAAGAGGAAACCTGACATTCATTAATGCCTTGACATAACACTTATCATTCAGCAATGTGTGTCCTAGGTGAGTGACCTAGGACCCATTCACCCATGGGTGAATAGGTCCTCGCTTAGACCTAGGAAATAAATTTAAATTATGTTTTTGGTGGTATTTCAACATATGGGTATGTGCAAGATCATGATGGGAAAAAAAGTGGCGATATGTAAGTGATATGATGACCTATGTGGCTGACGATTTTTTTTACCCAAAATTGATGAAACAAAAAGTTTTTAAAGGAGATTCTCAGCTTTCCACCAATATAAATTGTGCTTTACTTTGAATTTAATAAATAATTATTATTCATTTTCTATTTGAATTAAGAATTAAGTCCTAATTGATATGCTGATTGAAAAACATTTATGGCTTTCAAATGGTATCAAATTTTTTAAATCTAAAACATGTGTGACATTCTATGATTCACATACTATAGGATTAAAAAAAAAAAAGAATTTCATGAAGTTTTGACCAAGTTAAGGTGGTCAAACATACGAGTTTTTATATTTTTTAAAAGTTGTAATAAAAAAATCATAATTAATTATTTACTTGGAAAAAAATTACAAAAAAATATGCATCACATCGGGACATGATTCCTCTACTTATATCTAAAATATTATAAAAAAATATTATCATTTTATTGTGTTTATGGTGGTCAGATAGACACCTAGTTATTTTTTCCCTGAAATTTAAGTACTACTGCATTGAAATTTCAAATTTTCACCAAATATATTTTAAAAAAATAAAAAATAAACCTAGTAGTTTAGAAACTAAATTCAATTTTCTACAGATTCTATTCTTACATATTTTTGAAATAATAAAGCTAACTTATTCAAATTTTTGCGTCAAGTTGTGTAACTCTGATTTTTCTGAATTTTTTGCCACTTAAGGGCCTATTTTTTCCACGATGATCCTGCACATACCCATATTCAAATCCATATTCACATGTTAGCCTATTGTATTTGAATTTTTAGAACTTAATGTTACATACCTATAAATATAAGGTCATTTCACTACATTTCACCTAAGATTTCCTAAGATTTTTAACCTATCAATTTTATGAGCAAGTGTGATCTAAGAAATCTAGAGTTTTCAAGAGCATTTCAAGGCATTCAAGAGAAAATTTATTGAAGAATCATTGCAGCAATCAAGATCCAATTATCATATCAAGGTATTCTTGCATCATGCATGTTATTGGAGCTAATATGTTGATATAGTGTTCATGATCCATTCAAGTGTTTAAGGCATTGTTCCAAATCAAGTTTCAAGATCAAGATCCACATCCATTGAAGCCATTTCATGCAAGTTGTACATCTACATTCCAAGGTTCATTCAAGGGTTTGGTGAGTTGTGTCATTTATTTTTTCATTCATCATTCCTTCATGTTTCATTATAATTTTTAATTACCAAAACGGTGTTTGACCAAGGAAAACCCCCATTCACCATAAATAAAACAATTTTCCCTCTTGATTTGTGTTTGCAAATTTAGGGGGAAGATATCTTGAAGAGAAAAATTTAAAAAGTTGTAAAAGTTGTCAAGAACATTTTCATCTAACAAAAATTCAATTACAAAATTTATTTATGACACTCTGAACTTGAAACATGGGAAAATTGAGAGATTCATATCTATTGCGAAGTGTCCCAAAAGCTATAGAGAAACCCTAAACTAGGTCAGCAGAGCACTTTTGGTGACTTGCAAACATCATCTTTTCTCTCTCAAATCTCCAATTTGATCTTTGGTTTCATCAGT